>JBAIZL010000005.1:110512206-110517206 GCA_036971475.1 Prosapia bicincta
TATAGAATCAATCGTCTTGAGCAACCTTTATGTTGGATACTGAACAGGTTTTTTAAAGATTGTAAGCTAAAACTTCAAGAAGTTTTGTAATTAGTTATATATTTGTTACTCTCATTCTAGAGTAAAACTGAGTCCAAGATATGGAGCGATATACTCAAAGTAGGGACTGTTAAAACCGAAATCTGGAGCATTAAAACATATTAGTTATTAGATAACTCTAAATTAAGAAAATACGATCCTGTTGCATCTGCTTGTTCCAGCGCCCTATAGTCATTTATTATTGAGTATATGTATACGTAATATGATCCCATTAGCACCGGGAATATTTTGAGTCCATTAAAATTTTTTTAATACCGGTCGAATTGGATCGAAACCTGTAGTGAAGTTTAATAGGTCCTACAGACAATCCACTGTCAGACCACGACTGAACAAAAATAGTAGAATAAAGTGAAATATTGGATTAGAGAGAGTGAATGTGGAATAGGATATAAATTAAATATAGAAGAAAAACAAATACTATAGTATGACCCCTTTACAAGGATTATAGTCCAATAAGTAGAAGCAAAAAAAAGTTCGTGAAAATAGTGGTGGCACAAAGTAGAAGAAACGATGTAATCGCATTGAACCTCAAATACAATGGTTGCAGAGAAAAACAAAAGTGAAGAACTGATAAAACAAGAAAGAAGTTCTCTTCTTTTATTTTTGAAAAAAAATCCTAGCATATGTTAGAAACAAAAGGGACATATTCTGATTGCTCTCTAAATGTTAAACACATTTCTTTGGAATGATAAATACCATATTTATTAGCAACTTAATATAGAAATTATGTCATATAAAAGTTCGGCTCAATCTTTTTTTGTAAATTAATATCCGACAAGAGTCACCCTGGATAGGGCTGAAAGATAATTTTAAAACACATTTTCAATTAACTTTGTAGATGGTTACTCTACCAATCTCCTTTGATCCCAACTTAGGGGGACGTAAAGATTATCAGATAAGCTTCTAAAACTCGATTAATTTATATAAGGATGGGAGATTATAATTCCATTTAAAAGCAACACAACTATTATATCTTTGCACAGGTGACGAGTGAATATTATGTGAAACTGAAAAAATGGTTACAAAGGTCTTTTATTATACCTTATAAAAGGTACAAAATAGCTTATAAATGGAAAATTCTTCCCATCTTGGTTTTGGTTTTTGAAATGTATTCTTATCGAAAAGAAATTATAGTTTTATTAAATTATTTTCATTGTACATTTCTCATGAAAATCAAAAACAATGTAACAGAGATGGTATTACACAATATTTAATGTGTAATCTTAAATTTAAAATCTAAAAATGTCTCTATTTTTAAAGTAATTTATTTGCTTATGCTCTATTTATTTTTTTGAAAGTTGGTATGCATGTAATATATATGTTATAGTGTTACGTCACTTAAATCGCGTATAAGAAAATAAACTATTATTTTCTAGTAATTATTGTTTTTATATATGTTAATATTTTTTTAATAAGAGAATTTAGGCCTACTACTATATTTTTTTATAAAAGTTAATATGGTAAAAATATAGTCTTAATGACGTTGGGTTTTTTAATTTTTTTTGTTTTTAAATTACTTTTTTTAAAAGTATAGAACACGAATATCAACTTTTCCCCCTGGGAAAATACGAAAAGTTACTTTTTTTTACATTTTAAGTGTTAGGTTGTAAAGGTATGTAGGCCTATAGCGTGAACCGGGTTATATTTATATTCGTGTTCTACTCATTAAACGAGTAATTTAAAAACAAAAAAGTTTTGAAAAATGAACTTCATTAAGACAATATTTTTACCGGTTATATTTATTTATGTAATCTTTTTTGAGAAAGAACTTTAGACATTTGTTTAAGACGTTTGTTATCTGAATATTTATGCTATATTGTCATTTCAGCATGGAGAATACAAGTTTCTTATATATTGAAATACTTGAGTTATTTTCAATACTTTATTCTTTTTTAAGTACTGATTTATCTTTAACTAACCTAAAACATCCTAAAAACGAATAGTTTTATATTCGGTTTTGTTAAGGATTGTATTTAGTGAACTAAAACTAAACAGATGATTCAATGGCATTGCTTAATAAATATGGAACTTTCATTTCTGAGCACACTAGTTCAGATGTCACACATTTTATTAATTATACCTGGATGTCATACTCACATTGTTTATGAAACATAACTCCAGAAGAGTATTAGGAGGTACGATACAAGTAGAAACGGCTTCTGTTACGCATAGGCTTACCGTGTGCCACCTCTACTAACCGTATTATCCAGCAGGCTTGCATTTTATTAATTTTCCAGTTCAGAAAAATTAAAAAAGGAGTGTGTTAAAATTTATATATGGAACAGAGAGAGCCATTGACATGGAGCACATTAAGTTTTAGTTAATACATTATAACCCAGTAATTCTCTAGAACCAGTCGTTTTTGATAAATATCACTAGCTTAATTTATAACGTCATGTTTCATTTGTTAGATGAGATGTAGTTCAAATGCAGTGCTTTGTGTTAAAGCTTAGAATTGAACAAATATTGGGAACCGACCAGAGAGCACGTCCTGCTTTGGACTTTCCGGTTGCGATAAGAAATGATTACATTGCTCTTCGTATTAACTTAGAATAAGGGCAAGGATATGAGGGATAGTAGATAAACCAAGAAAAATAGCTAAAACGTAGACCATTAGGCCGTAAAAGGATGGGCCTTAGAAAATGTTTAAAACGTTTTAAAAAGGTTTTTTCAATGTCTACTATTAGTATACACTCTCCCTATATATATCTTCTTTATACAAAAGTTGATCTATATAGATTGGATTCGAACTGAATGACTACATGTTTGAAATCCAGCACTCAACTCAATTTCAAATACATTTTTTTAAACCTTGTAGTGAATGTACAGTTTTTTCAATCATTTAATACCTTTAATTTACAAAAGTTGATGTTGGATACGAACAGTATGGCTATGTATCCAGCACTCCTCCACTGAGCAAACTGGCCAATTACTGGAAAGGCTTACAGATGTAGGCTTATATGAAGAGCCATGTTTTAACCAAAGCCGTTTGTGGATTGCATACGAGGAGAATTTGATTGCAATAGTTATTCGTTACTTGGACAAAAAATATTGCCACTTAATATTGTGATGCTGTCATTGATGTACACATATTTATATTAATTGCAACTATTTAATAAAAAGTAACGAAAATAAAATGTTTCTTTGTTAACTTAAATAGGAATTGTCTTTAATTTTTTTTAATATATTACTCGCATAGGGTTATTTTAGGTCCTGTACTGTGTGAAAGTATTTAGAATATCAATATTTGTTAAGCCTTAAAATATTTTTTAATAACTAATTTTAAATCAAAGAAAATGTATAGATTGTGTTTGACTTTGATAAATAAATTTAGTTAATATCAGCTGTTAGTTGCATAAAAATAAAACGGGAATATAGAATGAGTTAGGTTAAGTAATACGGATGTACATAGAAGGTTCCATAGTTTAAGAAGATATAGGCCTTATATCTGCCCTGTAGTAGAGAAATGCATACTTGATAAAGACCTAGCCAATGTTTGGGAACGATAGTGAGGCTAATATTTGATGAAAATGTTACATTTGAGAACTTCAGCCACTTTAAGGATATATAAAAAAACACAAATTGGACAGTTTTCTCTGTTTGGACCTGAGGTTAATTCTGACGAAATTTTGTCAAAAAATTCGTGGACACTGTGTACATGTTAAAAGACCTGAGACAGTGATTTTACCACCACCGCCTTGATACAGCTTTTTAAAAGGTATTAGTTATTTATATATCTGAATAAAAATGTTCAGAGTTAAAAAAGTGCAATGAAAAGCTCTAAATTTAAAGTTGTAAATGAATTTCTTTGTTTACTTCAGTTTGAATTTTAATGTTTGAGCTGAATCTCTTTAGCAAATTCCACCGCTCAGCCCTACATACAGAACGTATGTTGAATGTGTCGTTTATACACATTGTAAATGTAATGCTCTACAAGTTGACAACCTGTTGATTAGCCCTTGACAGCAACTGTAATCAACTTAGCATTTGTTATGAAGTAAGCAATCATGTAATCTGTGAAAAATATATAAACATGGACGGACAAAAAGAATGAATAGAGCGCAGTCAGGGTCAAACATGAACATGTATTGGGTTTTTGGATAAAGTCCAAATTGTAACGGAATAATAAACTTCCATTACGTAAGCAAGTTCTAAAATCAGTGCCCAAATATAACAATCGACATTGTGGCTAGACTAAAAGCAATAACACAGGATTATACAGACATTCGGGGAAACAGTGCCAAGGATTGTAAAAATATTCTATGTAGCCTATAAGGCTTCATAAACACACAATAACATACACCTCCCCCCTTTACACACACACACAGACACACACACACACACACACACAAACACACACACACAAACACACACACACATAAATACATACATACACACACAGCACACACACACATATATATATATATATATATATATATATATATATATATATATAAAAGGACAACGTGATATATATATATATATATATATATATATATATATATATATCACGTTGTCCTTTTTTTCCGTTGCACTGACTTTATGAAGTTATTATTATTACTATTGTAAATAATGTTTTCCACCACTAATTGCAATATTTTTACATTTGTGATGAGGTACCTTTCGGTCACTTGACCATTGTCGAATCACTGATTATTTTCTCTATTTCTCTAATGTGGTTGTTCGGTCCGTGATGTTGGTATTTGTTGACGTCATACATATTTCTTCTTGAGCCTCGGGTATAATGTTCTTAAATAGTAGTAAACATATGTCTTCTGCATATGTTGCCTGCGGGTTTATTAAATTGTTGTGTATGTTTTTATAAATGTGGCATTTTCCTATTGAGTTTAGTTCTATTGGGTTTTTATTTATTTCAAGTATGATTAGGTTATTTTCGTAAT
>JBAIZL010000005.1:110522206-110527206 GCA_036971475.1 Prosapia bicincta
TGTTATATTTTTTTAATAGTATAAAGTACTAATAATTTTTCTTTAAATAAAATTATAAAACTCACATATAATTACATCATATTTTCATTACAATTTTATTTCCATTACAAAACAATTTTAGAAAACGTTTTTAAACGCACCGTTCAAGAACAGTGATAAAACTGTAAAGCCAAACTAAAATCCTTTGCGATAAAACAAACAATATGTTTACTACGTGCTTGTACGTATCCTATATGGGTTAGACATTCAATGAAGTAAACATCTGCGGCAAGAGGCCTCCCGGTGACCACACAATCTGTCAGGATATTCGTTACCTATTGCAGCTGACGGATAATATGTCATAGGTGCTGAAACCGAATCGATCTGGCTGTCATGGCAACCCTTTCCCAACACCGCCATCTCACACATACACATACGCACACTTCGCTTCTACAGACAAATCATTAAATATAATTAACAACTGTACTTGCTTGTAAATAGAACCAGTTTCCTTTAATGTTGTAAATTTAATAGTCTTACGTTTTTACGTTGGTTTTTATTAATATCTTCAACAAAATTTCACGAATTGCTTTATATATTGTCCTAGACTTTATCGAAAGATAGCTGTATGAGTTTTAAATAATCACTGTTTAGAAAAAAAAATTATAATACGTAATCGAAAAACGTACGTACTGTTCATGTACGTTTATTAAACTTAAAATTTGTTTTTTTACTCAAAGTCCATGTTTCTATCTAAGATTTTAATTGGTATACTATATATATATATATATATATATATATATATATATATATATATTTATTTATTTATTTACATATATTTTAAAAAAACATAGGTTATTCAAATACAAGAATATTTATTAATTTATATTCAAAGCTTTTCGTTGGTAAACAGTACCAACATCATCAGGAATGAAAATTACAATAAAGCATTAATGTAATTTTCATTCCTGATGATGGTGGTACTGGTTACCAACGAAAAGCTTTGAATATAAATGAATAAATACACTTGTATTTGAATAACCTATGTTGGTAAAATTATTAAACAAGAAAACGTATTATATATATATATATATATATATATATATATATATATATATATATATATATATATGTATATGTATATGTAAATATATATATATATATATATATATATATATATATATATATATATATATAATGAATAAATACATTTCAAGTACAAGAAAGAATATATACAAATAAAAACTATTCATGTATTTGATATATTTGTATTCAATAGCTATGTGTGTGTGTGTGTGTGTGTGTGTGTATGTGTGTGTGTATGTGTGTGTGTATGTGTGTGTGTGTGTGTGTGTGTGTGTGTGTGTGTGTGTGTGTGTGTGTGTGTGTGTTAGTATATAAAATTATAAACGAAAGTAAAATTATTTCACAAGTATACAAGATTCGATATCACAAAGCAGTTTATAAAATGATCAATGTTACGAGCAAAATGGTGGATATTTTCTGGATACACCTAAAACTGTTAAAAGCCGTAAGAAATCCTCCCAACCGAATCGGAATCCAATATAAAATACGAATTTTAAACAAGAATAAATTCAACGCTTTACACTAGCAAAACGTTGGTTAAACTAGAGAAAATGGACCTCCTGTATTAGCAGGGAAACCCATTTCCAAAATAGTTATATTTTGATATTCAAAGATTCTAACTCTCTGTTATTACTTTTCAATAATTTACATTGGATTCTAAATACTCAAGATTAACTCATATCCAACATTAAATTCGTAATAAATATGAGTTTAATATACTTCAAAATAGAGAGAAGTTTAAAAAAGTGATAAGAATGAGAAGTATAAAAGAAAACTAAATCATATAGTCCTAATTAATAATAAGGTACTGAATAAGGGGGATTATAACGTAAAACCTTAAAAGCTACTTTGGAAGAAGAGATACACATGCTTGTATTTTGCTGTCATACAAGTAGCAGTTTTAGTAAAGTGCGTAGGCTATGTTAATGAAATTAAATAGATAGGGAATTTTTTAAATTTTCGCCGAGGTATTCAGATTTAAAGAGGGTAGCAGTTTGCTAATGTTGACATGTTTCCGAAACAGTCTTTATAATAATATGATGATAACAGAAATGTAATAATTCTAGTTATCATAAATAATTTGTTTTTCTGATTTCTAATAATTCAAGGGAATTTCTTACAAAATGTGTTAAAAATTAAAAGAAAATATTTGTCATTCAAAATAAAATAAATCGATTTTCTGAGTATTATAAAAAATATCCTTACTATGCATTACTTTAATAATCGTACACTTTTTGAACATTGAACTTATAAACAAAATTCGAGTTTCCTTTTGAGTTAAAGTTATAAACTAAATAAATGTATACAACTCATAACTATAAAACTTTAATTTCATCAAAGGCTTATGTCATCATCATCAGTGATTCTACCGTAAACATATAACTTTAACTAAAAAAATGGAACACAACCTATCATATTTTTACAAAAGTGAAGACCGGATCTTTGTACCCGGCTAAACTATCCGGTTCTAACTTTTGTAAAAACATGACAGGTTATGTTCCATTTCTTTAGTTAAGGTTATATGTTTATGGTAGCATAACTGATGATGATGGTATAAGTCATTGAAACGCGTATGAAATTAAAGTTTTGTAATTGTGAGTTGTATATATTTATTGTGTTTATTGAACTAAAAGTTAATTGAGAAATATTTCAGAAAACTTTGTAATATACAGATAACTTCGTAATAAATAAACTATCGGTTTCACTGTATATTTAAAATACCTGTTAGAGTTAAAAGAATATTTCAAAAAAATATTACTTACTTTCCATCGGAGCCTTTGTTGAAACATTCCAATAACCAAACTTAGATTGCTTTATCGTGCAGAGGTATTATAAGGTTAAGTCAACAGCTTACGGGACAAGATGGCGGCACAGATAAGCCGCAATGCCTCTATTAAGTTACCTAAACATCTTTACTACTTAAGTGTGAAATTCCGATCGGAGACAGAATGTCGTCTTACAATGTCGGCCGCAAGTCAACAATGGCGGACAGTTTAACGGTTACCTCTTTGCTACCAGCCCGATGTGATTTGGTTGTAATGGTTTAATATAAATTTTATTGTTAAGTGATGAACATGTTTGTCTGTCGAGCAAGCAGAAATGTTTTTCGAGAGGGATGGAGAGGGTAGTAATTGAGGGAGGTAAGGTTTCGAGACTTTAAGATAAAACATGTCAAACAGGATTTTTCAAGACAATATTAGGATTGGTAGTTTTATAGAAATGGTCAAATAGAGCGATATAAGATTATAGTATTTATAGGCACTTTGTGCAATCTTTATTTTAAAAAGTTTGCATAGTTTTTAAAGCGAAAGTAATAAATAATAATTTTTATTACGTGGGATATATATTAAGGGGGGCTTTATGCTCGACCATTTACTAACTCATAATGCTGTAATGCATTTTTGCAGGTGTAATATAAATCTTTGAACGTATAAGAATGTGTTGATTGAGTTTGTGGCTAAGGGATCTATTATTGAACCGCTATCTAGATTGAGTTTGTGGCTAAGCGATCTATTATTAAAGCGCTATCTAGATTGAGTTTGTGGCTAAGGGATCTATTATTGAACCGCTATCTAGATTGAGTTTGTGGCTAAGGGATCTATTATTGAATCGCTATCTAGATTGAGTTTGTGGCTAAGGGATCTATTATTGAACCGCTATCTAGATTGAGTTTGTGGCTAAGGGATCTATTATTGAACCGCTATCTAGATTGAGTTTGTGGCTAAGGGATCTATTATTGAACCGCTATCTAGATTGAGTTTGTGGCTAAGGGATCTATTATTGAACCGCTATCTAGATTGAGTTTGTGGCTAAGCGATCTATTATTGAACCGCTATCTAGATTGAGTTTGTGGCTAAGGGATCTATTATTGAACCGCTATCTAGATTGAGTTTGTGGCTAAGGGATCTATTATTGAACCGCTATCTAGATTGAGTTTGTGGCTAAGGGATCTATTATTGAACCGCTATCTAGATTGAGTTTGTGGCTAAGGGATCTATTATTGAACCGCTATCTAGATTGAGTTTGTGGCTAAGGGATCTATTATTGAACCGCTATCTAGATTGAGTTTGTGGCTAAGGGATCTATTATTGAACCGCTATCTAGATTGAGTTTGTGGCTAAGCGATCTATTATTGAACCGCTATCTAGATTGAGTTTGTGGCTAAGGGATCTATTCTTGAACCGCTATCTAGATTGAGTTTGTGGCTAAGGGATCTATTATTGAACCGCTATCTAGATTGAGTTTGTGGCTATGGGATCTATTATTGAACCGCTATCTAGATTGAGTTTGTGGCTAAGGGATATATTATTGAACCGCTATCTAGATTGAATTTGTGACTAAGGGATCTATTATTGAACCGCTATCTAAATTTTTGTATCATGGGTTTAATAGTATGAGTGCCTACCTTAGTCAATTTGCAATGAGTAATATCAAGCCAAACGGGATTTTGGCGAATCTTATGATTTTGCAATATTGTCAATCCATTTAATATAAAAGGAGTCTTTGACCAGCAGAGCGTTTGAGAGAGAAGGTGTATTTGTGCGCGCGCGCGCGCGTGTGTGTGTGTGTGTGTATGTGTGTGTGTGTGTGTGTATGTATGAGTGTGTGGGTGTGGGTGTGGGTGTGTGCATACACTAATACATACATACGTACTTACGGATAGGCACCTCTCTTTACCCCGACTGAGAGTAGGTCCACTTTAGATTAGTTTGGCCCATGCGACGGTACATTCTACCTACATTCAGTGCCGGAGGATCAACATGTCCTTTTTTACTCTTACCTATTTTAGTCTAAATAAACATCTTTCCTACAAGAAACATTATATGTAGACACGTATTTATAACTCCAATAGAGAGTATGTTACTTCATGTATACGACCGTACAGACGGGGTGATAGGATTCTTCTTACATCTTCTACTATGGGTTACATATCG
>JBAIZL010000005.1:110534706-110544706 GCA_036971475.1 Prosapia bicincta
TCACTAAAACTGTGTGTTTTCGTTTGTTATTTCGTTTTGCTTTGAACAAATTTATGCATGCATTTATATTACATGTAGCAAGATTTTACACTGATTGTTTGTCATAGTTTTAGTAATAGTTTTCAAATGCCTTACGTTTTAAAATATATATATATATATATATATATATATATATATATATATATATATATAAACTAGCTTTTTTGATGTAAATATAGATTTTTCTGGTACTTAGGACTTATTAAATGCACGTTCTATGTTTTTTTAAATTCCGAATCATTTTTTTAAAAATTATTTGTTTCTATTTTATTAATAATGATTTAGGAAAGGTTCTTTACAATTTATCATACAACATTACTGGTAGCTTCATTGTAGTACAGACAAACAATATACGTATTTTCAGCGGAATGTTTTTTCTAGTAACAATATGTGTCAAATATGTTTAAAGTCTACGATTTATAGTTATTTGTATGCAACTTCAAACTGTTTAGTAAAATTTATTTTGTGGCATACCTCAAACAAATAAGTAGGATTTTTAAATGGTTTGCGTATTTCAATATGTTCTGCATTTTTTGTTATTATTGTTGTTTTTCATTATTGCTTTTTACAATTACTGTTATCTTTATATTTTTGTTCTTTTTTAAAAATTCTTTGTATTAGCTCACACTCTTCTGACATATATATTGTACGAATTTTTAATCGTTAATAAAATATATTTTTATTCATCCGATCAAGTTCAAATACATTATTTTATAAATATTTTGGATGACAATTGATTTTGTTACTGTTTTTCAATTATTTATTCAATAACTAAATTAAAAAAAAATTGTGGAGTCTGGTCGGATTCGAACTGAGTATCTTTCTAGCGTTTTTGAACTCTAGCGTTTGAAGTCCAGCGTTTTTGGAACTGTGCCAACTTTTCCATAACTAGAAATCTACTTCTCAAAGATGTAAATGGATTTTTCTTTTGCCTCTATCTGGTTGTCGACAAAACCTCCATTGCATAACCTTGCATTGTTGCCATTGTTATCACAAAATGTCATAAATAGTGCTCTACGATTAGAAATGATTGAAAAGAATAAAAAAAAACAAGCGGGATTAACATTATCGAACCTTGCTTCACAAACTGACAATGCGAGTTGAGAGCGAAAAGAAACTGCAACACAATGATAGCGATCAATAAAACGTATAAATAGTAACAAACAAAATTAATAGTCCAACTGAATACATAGAGAGGAAAATAGAAAATTGCAAGGAAATTCGTTTTCTATTTTGCTATTTAATGATTACTATTCTGACATATGTATAGACATATTCATATTAATTGTAATTACGAAATAGAAAGAAACTAATATAAACTTTTTCTCTGATGATTTAAGAAGGAAATTATTTTAAAATAAAAACTTCTATGTTACTTGTTATATTGCTGTAAACGCTCAAACAGAATAAAGTTTATATAATCAGCTACAATTCTTACTTTTATCCTTTACTGTATCTTACAATAACGTTACTCATTGCTTTTACTCTTTTTTTTAGAATTCGTCGTTAGTTGGAACGAAATATCTGTTTAGCTCAGAATTTGAGTGTAAATAAAATTATAAAAGTATTGTGTTTACGCCCAATCACCGAGTGATGGTTTCAACACCAATTACCGTTGACTATGCTATCTTGTTATCAGCGCACATGTCACCAGCCTCTCACTTTATCCTCTTCTCAAGTCATTATCTGTAATAGAAATAATATCCTGTATATCCCAGATGCTTTTTCAATTCGAAAGTTATCAGGAATCCACTCTCAGTACGTTTGACATGAAGGATACAAAACAGACAACAGAAATGCAACTAATGAATATGACAATGCAGTAAAAGGGTGAAGAAAATTTAAGCCACATTGAAAACTTTATATTTATTTTCGTATGTTTACATATAGTGAATATGTTTAAGACAATACATCCCCGCAGGGGGGTGCGGACTAGCCGCACCTACGAGGGATTTGGCGTCCCTCGCGGTACCCTAGCCTAACACTACACCACTCACAAAGCATACCCACACACACACACACACGCACATACATGCACATACACTAACATCTTCACTTGGGGAATATAACTGGTCAGAACCGTTGCGCGTTGGGAGTGCTGAAAATTCCAGAGCTTGACAAACTCTGGTCTGGGACGCTGATGTGAGCTTGCTCTGCCGAAGACGTAAGCGCGGTTTCTGGTCTACCAGCCGCTTCGGTCCTTGGTCAGGGAGTGTCCGCGGTGCACGGGTGTCGGAGCTTGTGCACAGTATTACGAGTTCTCGACTGATGCCCATCCAGTCGAGCTAAGGAGAATACTATAGGCTCCAGAGTTCTATAGTTCTATTTCGATTGGAATTGATCGAAAGTGATCCAAGGGTGTACCCGTTCCTATAGTCTCGCCCGTAACGCCAGACACGATGGTTGGCTAAAAGCATTCTATGGATCCTAAAACTAAGTCAAATTGTTTGAGTTTAAAGAGGACTCGTCAGGATTCACCTGATGAGCCTAAAGTTGATGATTTGAGAAAGAAGTTGATGGTGGCAACGTCACAAACATTGCCATCACCCAAATATTTAATAATTTCTAGTGCCGAAGATGGAAAGGATTTGTCTAGGGTTTCTCCGTTTCTTATAAATAAGGCAATTACTGCCTGTGCTGGAAGTCCTGTCTCATCTATCAAAAAATTAAGAAATGGGACACCGCTTGTTGCTACTAGTAGTGAAAAACAGACCCGATCTCTTTTAAAAACGACTTCCTTCTTTGACCAAGTCAAGGTGTCTGTGGCTCCCCATAGATCGTGGAATTTCTCTAAAGAGGTCATTACATGTAGGGACTTGATGCACGTCCCAATAAATGAAATCAAGGCCGAACTCTCGTCACAGTCTGTTACGGATGTTGCTGTTATTATGAAATCTGAAAAAGGCGAGAAAATTAAAACAGCCTCTTTCTTACTTACTTTTGGAAAACCAGAGATTCCTGAATATATTAATGCAGGTTGTCAAAGGCTGTCAGTGAGGCCTTACGTAGTTAACCCTCGGCGATGCTTCAAGTGTCAGCGTTTTCGGCACATTAGTTCTGTGTGTTCTAAACAGGGTGTATGCGGCAAGTGTAGCATGGAAGGTCATGATGAAAAAGATTGCGGTAACCCCCCCGAAGTGCGCTAACTGTGGGGGCGATCATCCGGCGCGATCTTACAACTGTTCACACTTTAAGGAGGAGAAAGCAATCCTTGGCATTATGGCTAACCAGAGGATATCATTTGCTGAAGCTAAGAAGATCTTTAAAGTTTCCCAACCAAATGTTGTCAATAAAACCTATGCTGCTTCCGCGAGCGCTACAAAGTCGTCCTGTGCCAACTGCGCAGACCTGACCGGAAAAATTGAAGCCCTTACTTTGCAGGTTGCACGCCTTCCGTCTTTAGTGACAAATAGACCTTCATTAAGTGTAGTACAACCAGCGACTACGCCGCGTAATCTGCTAGTACGTAGCAAATCAGCCGATACAGGCATTCCTGCACAGGTATCTCTCCACAAAGGAAAGACTCTTAGAACAATTAATAAGTCTGAAAGCGTTAAGTCCGTACCACCCTAGAGGGTAGGAAGAATAAATTAAATTTTGATATTTTAAAAAAGAATGCACCAATTAAAGTTGGGGAAAAAAAGAAAAAAAAGCAAAGGCCAAAGGAGGGGCCCATTCCATCTCACCTCCTGAGCAAACAAATTCCTCGAGTTCCACCACTGCAATAGCGGTGATGGAATCCGATGATGACATTGCCTGAAGCGTCTCCTGACGTTCCAGGTAAATTAACACTTAATGCCAACAATGAGAGCCAGGTCAATCCTTTTCATTAAGTAACAATGTCCACACCTAAACAATCCGTGATTCAGCGGAACATTAATGGAGTTAGAAGTCACATTGAGGATCTCCAATTAATTGTAAGGGATGTGTCCCCTATGTACATTTGTATTCAGGAGACACATCTCCATGAATCGCATAATTTCCATCTAAGGGAGTGTTCAGTTTAAAGATCGGACTTCGTTACAGAAAATCGAGCTAGAGGTGGCGTAGCCATTCTAGCCCGTGACTGTGTCGATGCCGTTTCTCTGAACTTAATAACTCCCTTACAAGCAGTAGCAATTTAAACAGCTGTTCCGTACAAATTCACTCTCTGTTGTGCCATCCACCAAGTGACCACCTGCAACAGAGAGACTTGATAGACCTGATAAACCAGTTACTTGCTCCATCTTTATTAGTGGGCGATTTTAATGCCCATCATGTTTCATGGGGTTCACTAGGATGCAACTCACGAGGGTATCTGGTTGAGAGTATCAGATCAGAACTGGATTTATACCTGATAAATGTCGGTTCTCCGACACATTTAGCAGCGTCTACAGGCGGATGGACAGCTGTTGACTTGTCATTGTGCAGTCCTGCTCTGGCTACAAGGCTAACATGGTCAGCATTGCCTGATCTTTACAGTAGCGATCATACTCCCATTGAGATCTCTTTGTATGACTCCTCCCCTGTTGTGCTCGACAGCCCCGTTGGATCTTGAAAAAAATCCAACTGGGAACAATTCTCACAAGATGTAGAATCACTGGAAGTGGAAGACCTGGCTCCAATTGATGACATCGTAAATTCAATTACCAAAACTCTTTTGAATGCCGCCGGAAAGGCAATATCGAAAACCTCATCAAAACCACAGCGACCACCTGTTCCGTGGTGGAATGATGATTGCTCTGTATTCCTTCGTTTACGACGAAAAGCTTTGAACCAGTTCAAAAGAAATCCAATGAATGAGAACCTGGAAAAATATAAAATCTTCCGAACTACAGCTCCATCTACAGTATGGAAGAAATTACGATCCGTCTGTGGCATTTCCGTTCCGATGCCATTAATTTCATTAAGGCATTCGGATGGTGTTTTGACCACGGACTGTGAGGAAATTGCCAATGTGCTAGCGTTATCGTTTTCAAAACATTCTTCATCTTCTGCATACAAGGACGCTTTCCAGGTGTACAAACGTAAACAGGAAGCCTTACCTTTCACCGTTGGATTGTCTGGAGACTCGTGTTTGAATATCCATTTCTCTATCGATGAACTAGATTCGGCTCTCTCGTCAACGAAGGATTCAGCTCCAGGCCCGGATGATATTGTATACTCCATGATTAAAAATCTGCCACAGTCGGCAAAACTAGTTCTCCTTCGGATATACAATCGTACGGTTTTCCCGATGCATGGTTAGAAGCGACAATAATTCCTCTTCTAAAACAAGGAAAGGACAAAACTAATCCCAGTAGTTACAGACCCATCTCTCTGACCAGCTGCTTATGCAAACTACTGGAGAAGATGGTCAACCGTCATCTTGTCTGGTATCTAGATACAAACAAACTTCTTACTAACGTCTAGTGTGGTTCCAGACAAGGACGTTCATTAGTTGACCAATTGGTTTTGTTGGAGTCAGCTATACAGAATGCCTTTATCTTACGACAAACACTGGTAGCTGTTTTCTTTGACCTTGAGAAGGCATATGACATGGCATGGAGAAGAGGAATTTTGAACGTATTGAAATCATGGGGTGTACAAGGTAACATTCTTGCTTTTATACAAAAGCAAAAGAGTGTACGTCTAGGAGGCATATATTCTGGTCGTTACGAACTAGAGAATGGTGTACCACAGGGTGGCGTGTTGAGTGTGACGCTGTTTGCCGTTGCCATTAACAGCGAGCGTAACTTCAAACGTACAGTCACCGGTCCACTGTTCCCTGTTTGTAGACGATTTTTGCATATATGTGGCTGCTAGAAGTATGGCAACAGCGGAAAGATCCTTAGTCATTAATAAATTGCAAGAATGGACCAAATCTACTACGGGCTTCAAGTTTTCGGCTTCGAAGACCCAGTGTATAGCATTTAGTCGTCGCAGGCAACACCAGGAACCTATCATATATCTTGATGGTACGCGGCTTCAGACTGCGGATAATGTGAGATTTTTGGGTCTTTTATTGGATAAAAGACTTTCATGGAGTCCGCATGTGCGTGATTTGAGGACCCGGTGCAGCAAGATATTGGATATGTTGAGAGTTCTAAGTGGTACAAATTGGGGAGCAGACAGAACCTGTATGCTCCGCTTCTATCGCGCCGTTGTAAGATCGCGCATAGATTACGGCTGTATAGCCTATTCATCTGCTCGACCTACGGTTCTGAAACTCCTTGATTCAATACATCACGCTTATTTTAGACTTTCTACTGGTGCTTTAAGATCAAGCCCAATCTCCAGCCTTCTAGTTGAAGCTGAAGAACCATCTCTCTCAGTGCGACGTCAAAAGCTACAGATTTCATATTACACTGGTCTTTGAAGCAAACCTAAACATCCGGCATTCAAAGCAGTTTTTGATAACCACCTCGAGGATCGTTACAATGAGCGTCAACGTTCAACTGCTCCCTTCGGAATAAGAACGTTGCGCATTTTTAGCAATTTAAATTTAGAACAACCACCTGTATTCGAACGATCATCATGCTACATCCCTCCATGGGTAAAACGAATGCCAAAATTTGACTTTTCATTGTCCAGGTACCTAAAACACAATACTCCTGACGTTATTTATCGTCAGGAGTTTTTCAGATACAACTAACTCACCAACATACTGTGACTATATTCACAGATGTTTCAAAACTGGACAATGGGATAGGTTGTGCATTTTATATGGAAGGACAAACCTTCACTTATGGATTACCCTCAGCCTGTAGTGTTTTTACTGCAGAACTTTATGCAAATTTCCAAGCTTTAAGATCAATTACGTCTGCAATATCTAAATATCTTGTATGTTCCGATTCCAAAAGTGCTCTCCAGGCTATTCAGGAAATGTACACTAAGAACCCATTAGTTGGAGACATCTTGTGCTCAATACACAGGCTCCAATTACGAGGTGCCGAGGTGTCTTTTCTCTGGGTGCCTGGTCACTGCGAAATATTTGGAAACACTAAAGCAGATGAAGGTGCAAAATTAGCTACAGGTATGTTGCCATCGACACAACGTGTGATGGCATCAGACTTTGTATGCAATGTTAAAACTATACTATTCTCTGTTTGGAATGAAGAATGGCAAAATGTAAATAGAAACAAGCTGAGGGACATCAAAAATACCGTCCGACCATGGAGAACATCTGTTCGTTCGAATCGTAGGGAGAAAGTGGTGGTTACTCGACTTCGCATTGGCCACTCTTTGTTAACGCATGGATGGTTGATGCGACATGAGGGTCCACCACTATGTCCGTTTTGTAGAAGTAATATTACAGTCAAGCAAATCCTGCTTGATTGTGATGAGTTGACAAATTTATATATACGTTACGATCTTCGAGGTAGTTTAAAGGTGGTTTTAAGGGACGATGTCACGGCTATCGACCGTGTCATCGCTTTCTTACGCCACCTGAATCTATTTAATAATATTTAAATTATGTATAATTTTAGTTTTAGTTACAATTAGTATTAAACATTTATTTTATTTAGTTTGTTTAGTTTTATTTTGTAACAATTATTTAAAATAAAACATTAGTTAGGCGATGATAACCTTGATAGGTTTTTCGCCTAGAAAAAAAGACAATACATTTCAAAAATAATCTGTTGAACATGGTACGAAAAACAACTACTACGCAGTGGAGAAAGCAAAACATAGTATTTGGGCAAGATTTAAATTTTTAAAGAACGGTAGAGTAGAAGAAGTTGAAAGTCGATGAAGAAACTATAAACATTGAGAAGAATATTGTTAAAAGCAAGCTCAAAGAAAAACTAAAACACAAATTTATACAAGAAACTTAAAGTATTTTTCAGATTTTATATACGCCTAATATGATAATAAAATCATTCTGACTTATTGCTTCCAATATTCTACGACCCCTAATATATATTGGTTAACATTCGTTTTACATTTTAGTAATACATATTAGTAATGAGAATGTCCGTAAAAAGACTTGGTGAATGTTGACGCTAATAATAAATTAAATTACTAGTAATTGTTGTCTTGTATTGTTTGTAAAGCCTTAATTATATATAGAAAAATTAGCTCATGCTTAGCTGAATAATGAAAATACGTTACGTCAAACATGGTAGAAATTTGTTTAATCATGCTAATTTTGTTATGTGCGTATTTAATTTCTGTGTAAAGGAAGTTTAATATAGAACAATTAGTAGAGAACACTTGGGAAATTCATTATCTTTGTATTTCATCGCAGCGTCTGTTTACAGCTTAATCAATTTATAATTTTACGTTGTTTGTGAAATCTAGTCCTCGCTCGTTAATATCTGAATAGCAGTGTTTGAAATTATGTTGAAATTTGTATATGTTATTATTTAAATCACGTTTTAACTCTGAATTCGATTACTTTCTAGAAAGGGATAAAAACCCCTTTGACATGAAGTCTAGGTTGCATGTTGGTAACAGGTATAACTGGCAACAGTCACTCAGGAAAATTTGATTAAAAGAAGTTAGGAATTAACAGTAACTAACGTTTCTTAAAAGTTTCCCTAACGAACAGCGCGTTTTTAATGTTTAAGAAAATCGTTTTTCTTAGACGCTCCGTTCTCTAAGATCCCTCTTTTTTACGGACGCTCAGTTTTAATTATGTCTCTAGTTCACCGGAACCGGAGTGTTTTCTTTCAACATTAGAGACAAAAAGTATCGTATTCGCTAGGGGTAAAGGGAACCCTGTGTGAATCGCAAAGTAGGATCAGAACGACTTTCGTCGCTTTTTTAAATTAAACTTCAAGTAAATCTCTATTTATTGTCCAACGTCTACTCTTTGCAAATAATAATAAGTTGTCAAAGTCGCAGAAAATATTTCAGCATAAAGAGGATTTGCTCCTTCGCGTTTTGTCAGTTTAACGCTGTAGTTTCGGAGGGGAAACTGTAGAAAAGGGATTTTTTATTTTCTACTCTTTATTTGTGAAAATATTCTTTCCGCAATTCTAACTGAAAAATTGTTTACATTTAACCTGGAAATTAGAGTTTTCTATAGGACTACTTAGGTCAGATCTGAAGTGATTATAGCGTAGATCAGTGCTAATTAGGCTAGTTTAGTTAAGTACAGGTTGTCAGGTCTAATAAAAATAGTGTGATTAAGGATAGATTAGAACAGAATTGACTAACGGTAGTTTAGGTCAGGTCTAATTCGGTTAGTTTGATAAAGGATAAGTTGGTTCAGGATTGATTATGCTAGTGAGATTAAAGGTATGGTAGATCAAGGCAGATTAGGTTAGTATGATTAAGCATACGTCAGATATAGTGTGATGAAGTTAGTTTGATTAAAGATAGTTTAGGTCAGGTCTAATTCGGTTAGTTTGATAAAGGATACGTTGGTTCAGGATTGATTATGCTAGTGAGATTAAAGATATGGTAGATCAAGGCAGATTAGGTTAGTATGATTAGGCACACGTCAGATCTAGTGTGATTAAGTTAGTTTGATTAAAGATAGTTTAGGTCAGGTCTAATTCAGTTAGTTTGATAAAGGATAAGTTGGTTCAGGATTGATTATGCTAGTGAGATTAAAGGTATGGTAGATCAAGGCAGATTAGGTTAGTATGATTAAGTATACGTCAGATCTAGTGTGATTAAGGTAGTTTGATTAAAGATAGGGTAGGTCAGGGCTAATTGGGTTAGTTTAATTAAGGCGAAAAGTGAGTTTTGTGATCACTATCAACATATAACTGAACAGTTGGAATTTTAACAATAACTTTATATATATATATATATATATATATATATATATATGTATATATATGTATATGTATATATAGTATATATATGTATATACATATATATATATATGTATGTACATACATATATATATATATATATATATATATATATATATATATATATATATACTATACATAAACATATGAGAAGTATGATAAAGTTAGCAATATTCAAAATAATAATAATAAGTTAGAAATATTAAGAAAAGAACCGGCGTACTAAAGGCCGA
>JBAIZL010000005.1:110547206-110564706 GCA_036971475.1 Prosapia bicincta
CAGTCAGCATCTCATTTAATAAAGATGGATTTGGCTGCTAAAACGTTGAGTTAAGCAATGATTTTCTATATAAATATTTTTATTTAGTACAGATTAACTATAAAAATGAGTTCTTTTAAATTCCAGATTCAAAGATATTACTAGGATTGTACAGATTCATATGCCTATACAACTTTTCCTAATATAGGCATATGAACTTTAGCCTAGGAGGAGTTAGCTCAAGTTAGAGCCTAACTTTAGCCTGAAGTTTTTGAGGAGATAAACTTTAATAGCATTAACCGTATTGTTATTCAATACTAAATGTCTTTATTGAATTTTAATAAGTATAAAAGTGCTTGTAAAATTCGAAACACAAATTTGGGACGAACGCAGGTAATTATATCGTACTATAGTAACAGCCGTTTAGAAAACCCACACAACATTCAATTACCAATTATAAAGCATTAAACTGGTGAACGTTATTAATGGATAAATGCCTAACGCATGCGCTCAGATTTGTTTTGAATTTTTTTGAATATTTCATATTTATTGAAATTCAATATTATAACGTGAATATTATAAAAGTGAAATTCAACAATTATGAAAATATTATGTCAAGCTGTATGGGTATATGCGCTTATAAATTTGTAGAAGCCAATATTTATATATCTGGGAAGCATTTTATTACACTACGGTAAAAATTAAAACAGTTTACTCTAAATTACACTACAGATTAGTTTATTAAAACAAAAAACACTAGTTTGTTAAAACAAACAGACTAGTTTCGACAACGATTTCGCCTTCATCAGTGCTTGTCTACTACTGTAAATTAGAGTAAACGGTTTTAATTTTTACCGTTGTGAATTGTTCTCACTAGCTAAGCTATAATTAACTTAATATTAAACAACACTTTTTAATTAATTTTAAAATCTAGAGTAGTAAAACCATTTTTTTATTCAAGTGAATTTTATTTAATTCATTTTAAAATACACTAACTGAATTATCCTGATTATATTGATTTGCTCCATTTCAAATTAATATATTCAACAGCTCTGTATTTGGAGAAAGAAATATTTTATTTAGTCCGTCAGTAAAACACCTCTTCACGTTCAAATTCGATGTGGATGTCCCCACTTGTTATTCGCAAACACCACAGACTCGAACAGCTTACTCGGATGATTATTTCGCAAAATCTGTAGTTCAACTGACGTTCAGAATGATTTTACTAAGCACTAAGATTGGTTTAATTAAGTGCAGTTGGTGTTAAACAGGATTCCCTGTAGTAATTACTTATACGAGGGAGCGGGCGCTGCGGTTTATAGTTGTTGACATCCACTATTCAGACCGCAATAAATGGGCAACCTGTTGCTGATGCCACTTCTTCCTTCAAAACAAATCAAACTGGAAACGAGCTCTTAGATCGAACACTTAAAATGGTCGAAATCCCTTCATAATAAATTTATTAAGCTCCTGTCATTTTCATTTATTGTCGATTCGTCTGGAAATGTGCTCAAGTAATATCACTTCTACAGACTGAAACACCTGTTCTAGGTTTATTTGCTCATCAATTGACAATCGAATGTCAAAAACGTTTTTAATTTCGTCCGTAGCTTGACCGGATTCTGACGTTTGCTAATCCTCTGAAGAAGTTTTATATTTTAAAGGATCTATGACAGGTGCAAACATTCTGAAAACTTGTGTTATATTTAATTCTAATATTCATTTCGGTGTACAATTTAAAAAAGATATTGAGCCTATAAAAAATAATAATTGGAATTGAATTTTTTTAAAAATTAGGTCACTACTAACAAGTTTTAAGACTAAACATTTATCTTACTACTAATTTTTTACTACTGAAATTATCCACCCCTGATAATTGAAGTATAACTTCTACTATCGCACTATGAAAAACAATAAATAGAATTCGAACAACCGTTAGAATGTGGCGTGTCATTTAATAATTTATACGGTAATGGATCACATAGAAGGTAATGTTAGTAACATATGTCGTCATCACTTTGATGCTATGGGGGACAAGGTTAGTCGCATCCGCAGTAGTTAGTCGCCCCTTCGAGAACCGCTACCGGCCGAATCACGCCAAGGTAAAATTGAAAAATATTCGCACTCAACTTTGCTGAGCGGATTGACTGAGGAGCTCCGATCTCAGGGTTATGAAGTGGCCCTTAATGCCTTAGCGGTAGGAGCCCTCGGTTCTTGCGACCAACGTAACGAGGAGGTCATCCGGTTGTTGAGGATATCTATCTCCGTGTTACACTAAAATAATGAAACTATTAATGGTTTCGGATACCATTAGATGGTCCCGGGACCAATACACATCACCGGTCATCAACAATGGTAGAAGCTGGGCACGTTACGACTGGACGCACTTTTTATTGTCTTTGGGAGGGTCGCACCAGCCACATTATATTTAAGCCTATTATTTGTTTTTGGTTTGCGCGATTGATGCTAAAATTCTTTTATACTGTGTTTTTTTTGTGGGTTTTTTTATTAGTCATTAGTTCTCGGAGTACATCCGAATGCATGTATGAACTGTGAAATTATTTTGAACGAAATTAGTGTCATTAAGTTATAGAGACTGTGAAGAGCTTTCTATAGTGACGTGCAAAACTTGAATTGTTTTGTAAATTGTCATGCTGTTATGAAATTGTAAACTTTAAAAAAAAAAATCTGCACTTTGTTGAAATTTATTTTAAATTAATATGTCTGTATAAAATATTATTGATTCAATAAATAAGCTGTATGTGTCCCTTTGCTAATGGCAAATGACCAGTAGAGTTGGCTGAGAACTTTGCAACATGTGATAGAGCAAGGTCGGCATTGTCTCTACTGGGAAGCTAGGCGGAGAGTTGCATAAATGCCAAATTTTGGCATTGGATAAAGTAAAATAAAGTACTTTGAGGTTATTTTGAAGTTATGTTTAAATCATTTTCGAATGAAATATCCTCTGCGTTCGGAATAAATGGGATTTTTTTGTATAAATTTTTTTCTTTATAATAACCGTATTTAATACTCGTAACATAATTAAATTATTTGCAACCAGGTTGTCCTTAACTGTAGATTAATGATACACAGACTTTTTAATGACTTAACCTATATACTAAATAACACATAAATTAGTAATAAGTGACGGTAATTTATAAGCTCTTATTAAACTTCAAGGTAAAAGTCAAAGATTTATAGATAAGATTAATGGACAAATTATAAAATCTGAGAAATTATAGCAACAAAAAAGGTTTGATACAACGATAATTATATTTATAACAAGTTGGAGCAGCAGTGCTGTATTTTTTAATTTAAATGAATAAATTCTTTTAATCACAAATAAACATTTTTAAAAAAATCCTGATGTAGATTTCAATTAAAAAGCCACCATCTTCAGAGGAAATTATTCTTATAATAGGAGTTATTTTGTAATAATTACCACTGATAGCTTTGCAATTGAAATGTACATAAGGTTATAAATCGAAAGGTTTATTCGTGATGAAGAGGTTTTATATATTTAAGTTACTGAATTGTATGATTTTAATGCCCTTAGTCACACAATTATTGTCTCCGTGAAGTGGAACTATTACAGACTATTATAAGGTTAGGATAAGTCCTTATACACTTTATTCGGTAATCCGAAACTAAGATGGGATATCTAGAAAAATTACAATAACCTTGCACAGAAGATGGAAAATTCAACTATTGTATATGAAACTGGAGTGAGTCAGTCACTCAGTATAGGACAGTAACAAAACTAATTATAAATCTTGAGAAAGTATTCAGATATTCTCAAATATAGAAGATAGCTTATTCTCAATCTCATTTAAAGACGTTATTTTGAAAACGGAATGTCGCCTTTCATTGGCTTGAATTTTATTCTTAAGTTTAAGGTTACATCTCACTTGGTAAATACACTTCAGTTTAAAACACACACCAAATGAAATTCAAATTGAAGGATACTAACTCATTATTTATTTTTCTAAACCAAAATAAAAAGTATGTATGTTTTTTGTTATTAACGAAATTAGTCTTGTTATATAAAATTTTTCAAATTCAAGACCTAATCTGTACTTTAGGAATAAGCGTACATGAGTGTTTTCATTAAATAATTCCAGACAAAAATGAAAATTAAGTATAATATTAGTTAGGGATTTTGTTGAGAGAGACTTTATAACTAATTGCAACATGATTCGTCTGTATAAAACCTCCCATTTGTAAAATAATGAAGACTTTGAAGTACAGTTGCGCTTAAACTGCAGACTGAATAAAACAGAAAACAAAAGCTACGCCCCTGCTAGGAAGAATGCAATGCGGGCGCGTGATTGCCCTTCAGAGAACTAATTCCTTTTTTTGCCGAATCCTTTTATTTATCCTTGCTTTGATCAATTCCGAAAAGCATCACATTTTGTTTTTCGAAAAAAAACAGAAAAACATCCATAACGCATAATTTATGCGATGCACTTGTTTTCACCTAGATTAAAATCTGGCCTAAACATATCTTAGTCAATAAAACATTTCAAAAAACTTTCCTAAACAAAAACGTCTCCAACTTAATTAAATTTCGTATTTGTTTACATTATTCCTATTTTTCTTTCTGATATTAAATGTTGTTCATAATATAAACTACCTGTATCTAGGGGGAAATACTTTTTAACTCTGACACGAGATATTTTCAGCTTGCGTAGTACAGTAGGACAACTCTATTAGCTATTAGTGCCAACTAAACTGTGAACGAAAATCCTACAGTCTAGTAGTGGACTTCTTATTTCGACATTTCACAGACCAAGAGCAATAACACTTGTTATGAGATTTGTCTGATGATACAAGTTCGGTGTTTCCACATCGTACTGGGCTTCATGCATTTTATGTTGCGTAGTCTATCGCACTTTTCGCTTCGCATTCTCTCAGAACTGTGTGGTAGAATTAATAGACTCGATTTCCCATCAGTTTTTTTACATGGAAAAATAATTACAATTATAAAATATTTTTACTAATGCTGCTTTACTGTAAGAACATTTGTTAATCTTAAAAAAAAACAATAAACCCGTTTATTTTCTGTCAGTTTGAGCATTTTCCTAAATATATTGAATTTGTTACTTTGTAGTACTTTTTTTTATATGTTACTGTCTTTATGTTCTAATTACTTGACTAATAAAAACTTACTTACCGAAATTTCTCAATGAGTAGACAAGCATTACTGGATGGTAAATAATGCACAAGGCCTGTGCAAGGCGTCTGCTGAGAACTTTCAGAACGCTAGTAGCTTTAGATATAAGTAGTTAAATTATAAAATAGTCATAATGAATTTATAACAATAATACCTACTCCTTCTGTACCATTGACAAGAGAGAGAGAGAGAGAGAGAGAGAGAGAGAGAGAGAGAGAGAGAGAGAGGATATAGCTGCTTTACTCCACCAAAAGGCATTCATGGAAGGCAATGCCTACCGATCAACATTTTCCTTATAAACTTACCTCTTACCCTAGATGTAGCTGGTGACATGTAAACTGGTGCCCAAGCTCGAAGGGCGAGCATAGCTAAGGGAAGGGTAAAGGAAGCAAAATACCACAGACATTATAATATGAAGTATAGTATTTATGAAAACCCGCTATAAATATTATTTTTTTGATTTGTCATATTTATCAGTCACTCACTCGTATAAAGGTTTGTAAAACATTGCTTGTATCAGTTTTCTAAACGACCGCAACACCTGCAATTTCTTAGTGATGGCCTTTGATGCAACACACAATACAAAAAAAAAAAAAAAATGTTTTGAATAGGACTAGTACAGGATTTCTATCGGTCGCTCGCACGCAGTTTACGAGTGACTAGCTATATCCTTCACAGACTGAGATGACCTTGGGACTCGGCACCTAGAAAGTATTTGACGTTATTTGTATCGAATCCAGGATACTGTTCCAGTGCTCTACCTACTCAGCTGCCAGATCAAAGTTGTTGTCATTTGAAGAACTTTTAATCTAGACAACAAGTTAATCTTCTTATATACCGACCTTGACCAAGTACCGACCGATCTAATTTTAGGGCAACTTTTATACTGTCCAAAGTAAGGGAATACCTAAAACGTCGCTCAATAAAAACCCTAAATGTAAAAATGGAAAATAACTGATTCTCAAAGTGGAAAACCCTCATTCAATTTTAGGAGTTAGGGAGTTGGCCGTTTCTTGTTTTTAACGATACCTCTCTAGCTATAACTACTGTCTGTTGGAAAAGCATTTAAAAGCTAATCAACGATAAATAATTTCAGATCGAAACTCTGAAAGATTAAGAGATTCGAATCTCCGTAGCTCCCACTCTGAGAAAACAACCAGCTGATATCCGTATATAACCTCCACAGCTGTTGCTAGAAAATAGACTACATAGAGACATTTTCTCACTATAGAACAGTTAAAATAGAATAGTTAAAATTTTACTCGTATAGAGTTTTTATTGTTTAGCGAAGTATGACTGGATACTGCTAGTTTTATTATTTAGTCCTTCTAAAACGGTCAGGATGTATAATTTCGGCAGACTGAATTAAATGCTCCTATCAAAACTGACATTCAATAATCAAACAATAATTTATTGTTTTTGTTTAATAAAAAATTGATATTTTAATTTGAACAATATGTATCCATTATCACGGTCTAATAAGGTAGTTATTTTTAATTTACTATTTATATTTGTTCTGTAGTTACTTCATATATTTCTTATAATAATTTAGTAATTATTTTAAAATGAATTATTTTATTTCTGCTAGTAAATTACAAAGATTTTATTAAAAATAAAATAATGTACGAAAAAGTGAAAGTTACACATTCCATTATATGAATAAATAGGTTGTTTTAATTACATACACGAAACTTACATCCAATAATTTTCTTTTATAGGATTTCTCTTAACTTTGCTAACTCTTAACTATAGGATTTTCTCTTAACTTGAATTTATAAAAGTTTTTCTCAAGTCTGACCTTACAACTAATACAGACTGAATTTTATTGCGTTCATTTAAACTATACTAAAATTGAAACGTTCGAAGAGTTTTATAGTGGTCAATTATTTATAGAATAATAAATATCGAAAAGTTTAAACGGATTTTCCAAAATAAATTTTTAATATTTAACAAGTTTCCAGTGAACTGAATTTAACATTTTACTCACAATCAGAAACAAGCGGCCATCACGAAGTTCTGTTTCAAGCTTCAACATTCCTATCGTGTGGTAAAAAAACATTCTGATAAAGTCATTATTCCCCTAAAATAACCTCCAGAAATTTTACAGGTTTGTAATGTTTTGTATTTAATAATGTTTTCAGCTTGGAATTTCAGTCTGCAGTGGAAATATTGTACGCTTATTTTATTACAATAAAAATATTGAAAAGAACCCCAATACCACAAAAATAATCAAAAATAACAAATAAGACAAGTTACTTAAGATTAAACCCTTATGTACATTTCGATGACCATGTCATCATCATGATGACATGGTCATCGAAATGTACATAAGGGTTTAATCTTAAGTAACTTGTCTTATTTGTTATTTTTGATTATTTTTGTGGTATTGGGGTTCTTTTCAATATTTTTATTGTAATATATTGTACCACTGTGCTCTTGATATTGTGCGCTTATTTTATGGTTATAAACTTTGTATGTATATGAATCGCGCAGAATTTTTTCTTTCTTCCTCTCTTCTCGCTTTCTCTCCTTTCCCCTCTTTCTCTGTCTTCCCTTCTATTTCTCCTCTCTCTCTTCATTTCCTAATCCCACCAAACTTCCCTCTATTTTTTTCTCTCTCTTTCCTTCCTCTGTTTCTTCTTCTTCCCTCTGTTTATCTCTTGAAATTCACATTTAATGTGACGCTACACATTTATCTAACACTTCAATCACAGGCAGAGAAACAACTATTGCTATTTCTATATTTTCAGATTAAAAGCTATTTGGCTGTTCACTATAGTAGCACTGAGGTCACTGAGTGGAAATACAATGTTAGGCAAATACATGGCTAATAAGCTTACCATCTGTGCAATCCCACTGACAAACGTATCGATCGCAACATTGTTTATATTAAACGTCAAATAGGCACATACAGGGATACGATCAATATCTTGGCAAGGCGTTAAATGGTCATACTAAGTGGAAGACCCAAGGCAGAGGTAACGAGAACGCTTCTGAGATAAGAAAGGAGGCATTCGCTATGGGGCCTTTTATAAATTATCGTTGTATAGTAAGTGTTTTCTTATAAATAAGTCTTTAAACCAGAACGGGTATTAAATTGTGACTTTTTGATGGCCAAAGTAGAAATATACAACGTTTTGGAGTAGTTATGAAATATAATAAGAAAAATTGCAGTGGCAATTCGAATTAGGACAACGAGGTTCAAACATTTCATCATGAAATCAGGATATTTACTGACTTCTGATCCGAGGCTTCAGTAACACGTCTTGAATTTTTAGTATTAAGGCAATCAACCAGTATGAATAGTAGCAACTACGAAGGTTAGGAAAAGAATGGTAGGCTATTGGTAAGGGCAGAAGACCTCCTGGACAAAAGATATATAGTCTACGTAGGCCTATAACCCCCTCCAGATTATGGCATCACTAGTGCAGAATCGTGTACCTGAAGTAGACCTACACTCTATCAGAGTTATAAAGGTATCAGACTGCGGACCTTGTAACCGTGCACTTGGCCTTGAGAGATCGCAGTAGGCGAGACACGAGGTAGAGGGTCAGTATAAATACTTTCCTACAAACATGATAAATACTGTCAAAACACTGATTTGTAAGAGACGTTCGATATTAGATATATTCGATGATAAATTAGCTTCGTTATAAAATAACAAACAATGTTGAAATATGTGTAGACTTACTGGATGCAGAATCTATTGATGTACAGAACATTCTGAATATGTAACGTGTTCTCAGAATTGTTAGTACACGTGATATCTCGTGCGATCTCTCAAGGCTAAGTGCACGGTTTTGTAGTCCGCCCTATACTCGTTACGGTATATCTTTTAAAAAAAGAATAAAGACAGGAAAATTGAATTATTTAGGAGCAAGAAAATGTATATTGTTATTTGAACAAATGACAAGCCGTTTGAATATCGAGTCAAGTTTATTTATTTAATACAAAGCTTCGGCAACTGTTTTGTTGCCCTTATCAAGCCTGACAACAATTTTATATATTACAATATAAACAAGCATAAAAATAGAAGTACATTCACAAAAACAATCTTTTTTTAAATCTAAACAATTATCAATGTAATTTTAGTCAAAAACAAATTAATAAACTCACCTACATGGTGAGGGTCATTATTCATCTAAAATATAATTAAAATTAAAAACAGCAACAAAACTGAGAGAACAGCAATATAAACCCATAATAAACAGCCATACAAAATAACCATATACTCGTAGATAAAATAGCAAAATAGGAGAATAAACAACCAGAATTAACTAATTCTTTGATGCTTTCCATTTACACGACAACGGTTTATACATACTAGATAATGTATCAAAATTATTTTTAATATTGACACCATTCTGATACCATTTTGTATGTTAATATGGACAACTTCAGAATAAGCCCTCTTTCTCCAGTTGGACTCATTATCCAATATAATAATTTGTTTAAAATCAAATTTATGCCCAAACCTTTCACTATGTTCAAAGAAAATACGAGAAATGTGTTTCATCTTACTATTATTCTCATGTTCACATAGAGGAATACCAACCGGTCTCTTAGTCTCACCCACATAAGAGGCATCTAATTCCAGACAGTTAATTTTAGATACCACATTATTACCACGTAATCGATCATTACTGTCTTTACCTCTTTTTATAAAATTGCCTAAATTTTCCTAAATTATAGGAACCGTTTTAATGTTGAACCGTCTTAATTTATGTGCAATTTTATCTTGCAATATTTTTCTTACAAATTGTTTTATTTTAAACAATTGTAAAATTAAAAAATATGTAATAGAAGGGCGAGCGTTCTTTTTATACTCAACATGAGAACGTAATCACTGTCACGCCGCCTTAAGAAGACTAAATAACGTAGTTATGCCCCAAGATAAAACTTATAAAGTCCCACCCCACATAAGAAATGTTAACAAATAGCCTTCCTCGGGTCGTGGCCGGTGCGCATACTTACAATAGAGGTTATATCTCTAAATTAAAATATTGAAAGCTTTCACTTTTTGTGTAGTTGTATTAATATGAAAGGGTTACCTTCGTACCTTTTTCGAAGATTTGTCCCACAGTCTCCTGCTAGCAATGGGCCTTTTCCTGTCTGGTCCCTTACGACGCTCGCACTTTCACTTCTCTTTTGCTATTGACTCCTCGCACTCTCACTTTGACTTGCTATTTCAATTTAAAAAGACCGGATAAATCAAGTACGCAGAGAACAGCTGATAATAAACGGAAACCGTATTGTGCTGCCCTCGGTGTCTACTAATGAAACCTTTTGCCTCGTTTGTCGGCGGTTTGGCGGTAATAAAAAAATGTTACATCACTTATGTAAAATATTGTTCCATTATCTTTTAGATCTGGAACGTGAATTCACAACTAAACCGTTTGAAAATTCCAGTTTTCTTAAAGAATGAAAAAGAGGAAAGTGCTTCACTTATTGTAAAGTATAATTGCGTATATCTAATGAATGTGTCTATTAAAATAAGGGGAACACATATTTTTAAATGATACATGCATTATGAACCTGCTATCAAGCTTATGTGCTTTTGCCCGGAAACATCAAGGGTTTCAATAAATTTTGTTGTTCGCAACTAAAGTATGTACCAAAATAATAAAATAGATTAATAAAAAATATTTAAAAAGCTTTATGCACAATTAAATTTTTAATTACCATTTTACTTAAAAATTAAAATTATTTTATTTTCTGAAAATAAATCCTAATGTGACGCATCTTTGCAAATATAACGCATTTAAATTGTAAATGGAAATCATGAGGTAAATATCTTACCTTTATTTATGACAAATCTTTCTAAATCGTGTAGACAAGTTATCTTTTAAAGTAGTTAAAGATGTTAAAAAATGTACATTGAAATATTTCACTCCTTATTTGTATTTATTTTTCAAATGTATGTCACTTTTTTATGTATTATTCCTTTTCAAATTAATTTGCATAAGTCGCAAATGTCACTAAATATATCCGCTGTAAGATGTATAGGTTATAATAATTACAACCAATTAAGAATGTATCATTTCGAATGGTTTCCTTGTGGAGTTACCCTTGGGCATCGACTTTCTTAAGTTCCCTGATAGAGGGTGCTCTTTCTCTCTACCTCGGTAGAGAGAAGGTCTGTTTCAGGTAAATGATACCCCCCATTTTCTCTAGCACAAAATTATGAACACAGGCTTCCTCAAAAGCCAGATTGTCACCTTCAGAATAAAAACAATATATAGCACTCACTGTTGTTCAACTAATATGGAAACCTCAGATGAATACGTATTGTTAAATACAATTTGAGGGTACAAAGAAAACAATATCTGACCTAATAACCGTTTCAGATGATCGCAATGATGCCATCCTAAAGTTATAAAAAAATGTAACTCCAACAAACAGTTTCACTTCCCCATCAATTTGTCTCTGGATTATTGAATGTCCCTCGTAAAAAGACGAACAAGCAAAAGCACATTTGCAAACCCAAAAGCGTACAACTTTCCATCCCCACCACGCAGAAAAAAAGAAAGGGAAGAAGTGACAGACTATAAAACCAAGAGCGCTGACTACACCGTGTCTATATATTTACAAACGTTTAAGTCGATTGAGTTTGATAATGGCATCTTATCTCTTTCTCTTTTCTCTTAACCTTAATACAAGTGTTTTCTCTTTCTTATTTCTACTGAAACTTACTAACATTTCCTTACTTTTACTCCCTTTCTACTTTCTTTACTTTACTAACCACTTGTTTTTAATATTTGTAAATTTGTATAGTATCTATTGATTTTATCTTTCTACTTTTTGTAGTCTATTTACTTGTGTTTCGTTTTTAAAAACACGGTTTTCTCTTGTCGACCAAAGGTTAGCAAAGTATGTACACAATTATATATATATAAGAAAAATATTTTTCATGGTATCAAATAATCAACAACAAAACCCTTTACAAATACAAAAATATATTTATTATTGCACACAAAATGTTAGAGGCTTTATGCCAATTATACTGCCGGAATTCACAAGGACAACCAATACTTTTGAAAATTTTGTTTATAATATTAAATATATTATATCTGAATTTTCATTGTTGAAATATATATATATATATATATATATATATATATATATATATATATATATATAATACGTTTTTTTGTTTAATAATTTAAAACAACATAGGTTATTCAAATATTAATAATTAATATTAATTAAATAATAAATATTCTTGTATTTGAATAACCTATGTTGTTTTAATATATATATATATATATATATATATATATATATATATATTATATATTTAAAAAATATGTATATATATATATATATATATATATATATATATAGAGAGAGAGAGAGAGAGAGAGAGAGAGAGAGAAAGAGAGAAAGAGAGAGAGAGGGAGAGAGAAGGAGCAAAATAGAATGATTTACAAAATCAAGCATTACTATTAAGAAACTGCCTTGACTACAAACCAAATAAAAGCTGTATAGTTACAAAAGTTTCAAGTGCATTTCGTAAACACAGAATCATCTATTGCAACGTCTTATTGCTACTAAGCAGAGAGATTTGTTAACTTTTGTTTTTTCATGTAAACAAGGATTACTCTTGTCTTGATCCAGCCTTTGTATACCGAAACCTATAAAATCATTAAGAAACCAAAGATATTTCGCTTCGTCTTAACGCTCTCCTAAAGAATATGTGTAAAATTATGATTGTTATCATTATAATACATATACCTTTACTGGGAAAACAAGGCTACTCTTAGTTTGTGCCCGGCAAACCTTTATTGCGGGGACTCTCAACAAGACTCCCAATTTGCTCCCCATCCCACCCTATTAAAGTATGACTATATACCACGTAACAGCGGTACGAAACCGAAATAACAAGAGAAAACATGTAATAAGAATACTTATTATTAAATAAAACTAGATACCATCAATTTTAAAGTTCTTAGAATGAAAATGTCTTTATTATATAAATTTACAATTACTGTTCACTATACACAAATTTTCATGACAATTTTTCCTAACTAGTTTTAAATCACTTTATACAAATATTTTTTTCTCGCTTTCTTGTAAATTCGTTCTATATCCACACAAGAAAGTGAATATTTTATATTCCAGAGCAATAAAACTATAATAAAGATAAGGCAGTCGGCACAAGATATAATAAAGGCACTAGTCGGCACAAGATATAATAAAGGCACTAGTCGGCGAAAAGGTTTTTAACTTCCTCTCTGTGATACAAAGACAGACCAATGTTTTTGTGTGCGGCCACGCTTGTCTAAGGGTATGACCGAAATGCAAGCTGATTTCTGAGTCTGCGTAAAGTCGGCGTGGGTATTTCCAATGTTGTTAAGCGGGATTGGTCATAACATCCTGCGCACTGGCAGTCTTAGTTTTATAGGGATTTGTTCATTCTGGTGTCAGACAACTTGCCTAACGAAGTCTAATTTTCATTTCTTATTAAGTATATCGAGGAGTTTATTTAAAAAACAGAAATTAATTCTTAAATTAGGGATAAACGGATCAAAGATTATGCAATAAGAACATCGTCGAACCTGGTGGAGAAAAATTTTGAGATGCAAAAAAAATACTTATTTCACTTACTTACTTATTGTACTTATTTTCTTTAGTAGGTTCACGGGAAGCGCAATGAAGATTTGTTAGAATTGTTCTGGATTGTAATTTCAATAAACAGTTAATAAATTTGCTTGATGTAATCATCTTGAATTCACTGATTAAACTAATTTTAAATTATTTAACTAAGTGAATACGTAATTGCTTACTTGCTGACGCGTTTCAAAATATTCGTTCCTTTTACGAAGCTTACCCTCTACTGGGTAAAGGGTTAGCTTCGTAAAAGGAACGAATGTTTTGAAACGCATCAGCAAGTAAGCAATTACGTATTCACTTAGTTAAGTATTTTAAAATTAAACCAATAAATTGTAAATAAATGTTGAATACCTTTTAGAAAAAAAGAGTCAATTCTCCCTTCTAATGAACAAGGGTTTTCTGATTATTAGACAAGTTCTTGGTCAGCCAGTGTACAATTATCGACCAAATAAAATAAAAAGCATCATGGCTCATTCTGAAATGGTAAAAAAATCTGCCGGAAAGTAATTTCGGAAAAAAGGTTTTTTGGCTGCTCGTAAATTGATCTTAATTTTTTAATAGGGAATGTTTCACTTTACACTGGTTTTAACTTGGTTGTAAAATCGTCACTAAGCAGCAATATAGCAACAACTATTCTTTTGTGAGAGCCAAGCTACACGGTATAGGTCGCAACTCTATTAGCGTTGCCAATCTGCTTGCATAATGGCCATATCCTACATTCCGGTTGTAGTCAGTGAGTCAGTGCTGAGCATCTAAAACTCATTATCTGTTCCTGGGTGACCAGGGACTACCTGAACTCCGATTACCAGCGTGCATTTTGGACGTACCCCAAGGCCATCTCCGCTGGTAAATTTTACAATTCGTTTAGTTTTCCTGATGTCTATCAGAGCAATGCCAGCTGTTTTTTCAATAATTTGCATCTATTTATTCATTTTCGGCTAATTTATACTATTCCTTTCTCAGCCTACATTTTAATATTGATTCTGTTTTTTCAGCGCTTCAACTGTGTTTAAATTCTCAAGTGCTTTCGATATATCTATTTAAAGTTTTTTCTCATGCTTCTTTCTTTGGAAAAGACATTTCATCTAAACACTCCTTTGCACAGAAATTCTGTGTCCAAATCTGAGCATTACTTTCTTCTACCTTTTCTTTTGCTTATAAGATTCTAAATTTTAATTCAAAACATTTATTTTGATTTTTCACGTGGCAATAATATCTACCCATACACCTCTCTCTCTCTCTCTCTCTCTCTCTCTCTGTCTGTCTCCCTCTCTCTCTCTCTCAATCTCCCTCTCTCTCTCAATCTCCCTCTCTCTCTCTCTCTAACTCCCTCTCTCTCTCTCTCTCTCTCTCTCTCTCTCACTCACTCTTTCTCTCTGTCTATGTTTTCCGACTTTAACCTAACAATTTGGTGTCTATATTGCTTTTGTTTCACCTTTTCATTGATAACAACTATTTTTATTTTATAACTTTCAGAAACTACAATGGCGTCCATAAACACGTGTTTTCGAATCCTTCTCATCTAACTCAAACGAATAATTTTATTGATCCCGTAGCTATGGTAACAGTTCTCAACGTGTGTCCAACCTGATCTCAAATTATCCTCTTATAATTGGAATTCACAATACGACATTAATTTGCAGAGCCGTACGCATCTGAGTTCTGTTAATTTTAAGTCTAGTAAACAATTCTTGTAATATATTTTATTTAAAACATTTCTTAGAATATTATAGAAGGATGTTATTAAGATAATAGGTGCTCTTGTGTTTAAAATCTTTTGAAAGTATAAAACGTAATTTCTTCTTTAAAAAGGAAATTTTTGTCTGCCTTTTTTTAGCCTAGTGGAAGGAATTTGACCTATAGTTAGAGGAATCCATAAAATGCTTATTTTTACTCAAAGTTAGACCTTCTTTCTAAGCCGATAATATATGATAGTACATTCTTTCAGTCATGTTATGCTATTATGCTACATGGCTGAAAGTTTTTTTTTTTAAAAGACCTCCTTTTACTACAAGCATTATCTTTAAATGCTAACCAAGAAGGCCTATGTAAATTTAATTGTTAGTTTTACTTGTACGCTCACCAACCTGATACCTTCGGGTAATAAATTCTTTATGTAATACTCTTGCACTTACATGCATCTATGTAATACATGCATTTAGTTAATCGCCTGAGAGCATTGCGTCAAGTAGTAAAACTATTTTAATCTCAGTAATACATTCTGTGTACTGGATTACCTTGAATTGAGAGTTCGTGAGATGCATTTTTTGTGGTTAACGCCTATGAAGGATAGGTAAGGATTGTTGAATTAGGTTCGTGCATAAAACTACCTGTTAAGAGATATAGGAGTAGATAGAGGGGTCAAGCGTCCAGGGTTACGTATATTAGTAGACCTCCTCTCTATTGGTGTCATACAGAATTTCGTGCACCCCACTCTCTGTGTTGAAGCCCTTTTTTATGCCTTGTTGGAAGTAAGATAAGGAAGACTAGATGGAAATAGAGTAGGGAAAAGAAGGGACCAAAATGATCCCATGGCTTGGTGGAAAACTATTCAAATAGGGTGGAGACATATGTATATCTGTTGATTGCTGTTGCATATTGGTGTAGATCTTTTAGGTTTTCCTTCATCGTTTCAACGAAAGCGCTTATTCAGGACCAAAGTTAACTCTATGAAAAATAGCAATAAAATGCCGTGTACTGTTACAATGGTAAATAGTAAAACAAGATCTTTAATAATCACAATTATTTTAAATACTGACCTACATTACCTTAACAAATGTGAACTCAGCAAAACTTTTCGCCAATTAAATTGACAGAACTAGCATTATAAAGAACACTCTTTCGTTAAATTATTAAAAAAAAAACATTTAAACTACTCAAACTATATTTGTATTTACTTTGAGTGACGACTTTAAAGTATGTTAAAGTCTCAAGTTCATTAGGTAAACATGTTTAATACTGATTAGTTTATTCCGTTTAAATAAATATTTCCGTTTACAATAAAAATTGTCTTTTATAAGGTGGTCGTTATAAGAGTACAATATTGTTTACAGTGCTAAAAGGTTACTGTGCGTTGTAAGTTGGTAACTGTTTAAAGCCACTGACTGCCGCCTTCACAAATACAATTGTGTCATAATATTATATTTTCTGACATCTATACCGTCCTGTACGTTCTCCACCTCTTTGCTCTTCTTATCTATTACCTCTTCAATTACTATCATACACATGATGGGTTATTGCTCGATAGTAAATATTAACTAACTTCCTGCCAGTCCAGCTTTGTTCATAAACTTTAATTAAAAAATATTAGATGAAACTTTATTGGAAGGAACTGATCACCGGCCCATCAACGTCCCTTTGTTTTATTTTTATAACGAATTTTATTGCTCTCAATACTGAACATATTGAACTCAACTTATTGCAAAAATATTATATATAAATACATACATATGCATGCGCGCGCGCGCGTGTGTGTGTATGTGTGTGTGTGTGTGTGTGTGTGTGTGTGTGTGTATGTGTGTGTGTTTGTGTGAGTGTGTATGTGTGTATGTGTGTGTGTGTGTGTGTGTGTGTGTGTGTGTGTGTGTGTGTGTGTGTGTGTGTGTGTGTGTGTGTTTCTGGGTTAGTGTGTGTGTGTGTGTGTGTGTGTGTGTGTGTGTGTGTGTGTGTGTGTGTGTGTGTGTGTGTGTGTGTGTGTGTATGTGTGTAAGTGTGTGAACAAACTTCAACCATTAT
>JBAIZL010000005.1:110569706-110584706 GCA_036971475.1 Prosapia bicincta
TCTGGCCAGAAATCGCTTATTTAATACGCGAGTGTGATAAGTGTGTATTCCATGGTGCACGTAAGTACAAACTATTAGTTTATATAATTATAATAATTATTGGTCCTCCGAAATTATTGTTATCAAATAAATGTGGTCCAGCCGGGCCGGATCTTAAGCCTTAAGACCTATATACAAAAAAAAAAAAAATACAATTCATTATATGTGTTCATTCTACAATTTCTACAAGTTTTTTCAAACTTTGTCTGTGCATGCAAACACTGGAAACTTTCATGTCGCAGTATATGAAACAGCTGATCCTCTCTCAACTTTGTTTGGCTTTGGCGTGCATTAATATGTTGGTTTAAATTAATTGTAAAAGTTCTTGAAAAGTGATTTCAGTTGTTTATAGAAGGTTATATCATTGAGCCTACGTCGATTTGTTGTTTACTTAGGCTTATTTATCTCTCCGTTAAATATATACGATCATAGGCCTAATCTCTTTAAAACATTTTGTAATTTAAAAATTAAAGCAGTTATCTCATCTTCTACTATGAAACTATCATTTAATCATGGCAAAATCTTTGGCAGTTATTAAATCAAAGAAAGAGAATATATTTAGTCAAATTCAAGAGATTTTTGATCTAACAAAAAAAAAACATCTGAGAAGTCAATCCTGCAAAAATTGTTGGTGCGCGCTAAATCTATAAATAGGCTTCGTGAAGAATTTTCTGATATTTTAGACATTTATCATGAACTAGAAATACAGGCTAACCCGAATTGTCAACCCAACTACGCTCCTCTTAACAGCATCAACGAGTTAGTCGATTATGTTAATTCTACCGTATATTCGATAGAAAGTAAGATGTCATCAACAAGGCCTAAATGTGAAATAGTTACTCCTCAGTTACATATACGACTGCCTAAGCTTGAACTCAAGCATTTCGATGGTGAATTTCTCGAATGAATGTCATTAATTAATATATTTAACGCTAGCATTCATGAAAATGCATCGTTACCAGCAGTTTCTAAACTTCAATATTTATTGAGCGTTATCTCAGGAGAACCGCTAAATTTAATTAAATCTCTCCCTATTTCACGCTAACTATAAAGTGGCCTATGATTTATTAAAAGAAATATATCACTCGCCGAGGCGGTTAGTTACTTTACACCTTAATCAAATTTTAGATTTGCCTTCTGTAAACAACACGCCTAAACAAATGAGAAATTTTGTAAATTTATACTCAGAAAATATACAAGCTCTTAAAGGTCTTGACATCGATATCACTAGTAAAAATCCTTTGTTATCTGCTATGCTTTTACGAAAAATGGATAGTGAACTTAGGAACCGTTTTGAAAACTTCCGTTCATCAAGTGTTACTCAAGAGAGAGTTGACTCCACTACAATACCTGATGCAGCGGAAATTATTAAGTTTTTAAGTAAAGAATGTAATGAAGTTGAAGATGCCAATCTTCATTCTCCTTTCACCTCGAAACCCTCCTCGTCTGGATCACGCACCCCCTCTGGTTCCCAAAATAAATACTTTAAACAAAAAGTATCACTGATGTCCTACAATTATGGAGAAGGCTCCTCCATTAAAGTTAAACCTCATCCATGCTTTATATGCAATAAAATTGACCATAAGGTATATTCGTGTCCGGACTTCAAGAGTCAGGACGCCAAGTCCCGTCTCAAAATGGTAAAGGAAAAGTGGCGTTGTACCTCATGCTTAGGTACTCACCATCTTAACGACTGTAGGTCAAAGTTTAGTTGCTACAAATGCCACAAAAATCATCATACATTATTACATTTTGAAAATTACTCTACGCTGCAACGGACCACACCTCAAACTTCGCGTCAAGACTCTCCGACATTTCAACAGGAAATAACCCCTTCTCCAATCACTATGACCTGTTAAGAAAAGCAGAATACGTCTCAAATCTCTAATACTGTTCTCTTAGGCACTCTACTTGTTAAGCTTACCTCGTCTAACGGTATTACTCATGTATTTCGTGCTCTTGTTGACCCTGGCAGTCAATCTTGTTTTCTCACCGAGCGTGCTGCTCAATTATTGTGTGCTCCTCGTACTAAGACCACTCATAGTGTGGTAGGATTGTCTCAGGTACCCTTATGCTCAAAAGGTCTCACCTCAGTTGCTGTTGAAACTCTTAGGGGCAAGGTTATTTCAATTAATGAAAGATTTTTAATATTGGAAAAAATATGTGTTAACCTACCAAGCACACATGTAGACTCTGAAGCTCTTTCCAAGGTTCGTCCTTATGTTTTGGCAGACCCTACGTTTCACTTGCCAGGAGGCATAGACGTTCTTCTTGGTGGTGCTTTATTTCCACTCATACTTACTCAAGAATCTTATAACCTCGGACCTGGTTTACCCAGGCTAATAGGCACACACTTTGGCTTTTTAGTAATGGGTAACGCACCATGTCTATCTGGCAGTGAACTTCATAGTAACTCCAGCTCTCAATTATCAAATACACTTCTAGTTGTCAACGACATTGATGTTCACGACTCACTACAAAGGTTTTGGCAACAGGAAGAACCCCCTGCTGTGTCTAAGCTTTCTCAAGAAGATACATTATGTGAAGATCACTTTCTCGCCACTCATACTCGGGACCAATCTGGCCGATATTGCGTCCGACTACCATTCAAGACTGAACATCCTCCTCTGGGTCAATCTCGTTTAAATGCAGAAAAAAGACTGCACTCTCTAGAAAAGAAATTTAATGCTCAACCTCAATTTAAATCCCTATATACTGATTTTATGGCTGACTACTTAGCCTCTGGTCACATGATATACGCTCATAATACTGATCTAACTGTACCTCATTACTTCCTTCCTCACCATGGTGTTTTAAATGAGTCTAGCAGCACAACCCGTTTACGTACTGTATTTGATGCTAGTTCTGAAACCTCTAATGGTATTTCTCTTAATAATATTTTATTAACAGGCAAAAAGATGCAAACGAATATTTGTGATTTATTACTAAATTTTCGGATTCATAACGTTGTTTTTTCTTGTGACATTCGTCAAATGTATAGACAGGTACAAATGCACCCTGATGACCAGTGCTATCAGATGATCTTATGGCGTGAAAGTCCAGATCAGCCCTCTTTAATCTACAAGCTCACGACAGTGACTTACGGAGTGAATTGTTCACCGTATCTTGCCATTAGAACCTTATATCAGCTCGCTGCAGACGAAGGTGACTCCTATCCTGAAGCTGCAAATATTCTACGCATGCAGACGTTCGTAGATGACATCATCTCTGGAGCTGACTCTGAAGAAAAGGCTTTGAGCCTCCGTAAGCAACTCATCTCGCTCCTGGCTCGCGGAGGCTTTGAACTACGCAAATGGACATCTAACTCCAGTCAACTGCTGCAAGATCTTCCTGATGCTCATTTAGAGACCCCTGTATTCCTTCAAGGCAGTAAACAACCACATTTCACTATATTAGGTCTTCACTGGTCACCCTCTACCTATACGCTTACCTATAATTTGAATTTTCCTCACAATTCCAGGACTAAACGTCAAATTCTCGGTATCATTGCCCAGATTTACGACCCTTGTGGCTTTCTCTCGCCCATTGTTATGTGGGCCAAACGTTTTATGCAACTACTCTGGATCAAAGGATTGAACTGGGATGAACCACTTCCATCTGAACAATTGAAATTATGGCAAACCTTTACAGACTCGGCTAATACTCTACGAGAAATTGTAATTCCTCTTGCATTACGAATAACACACTCGAGAAACTTTGAGTTACGCGGTTTCTCAGATGCTTCTGAGAACGGTTATGCCGCCGTCGTTTACTTGAGATGCCAACTTAGCGATGACTCTGTGTTAATTCGGCAAGTAATATCGAAGACTCGGGTAGCCCCTCTGAAAAGGCTCACGGTACCTCGATTAGAGCTAAGTGCAGCTCATTTACTCGCCCAACTAGTGGGATATGTTATCTCTCTTTTTGAAAAAAGGGTGGAATTTTCTTCTGTATTTCTATGGTGTGATTCGACAGTAACACTGACATGGTTACAAACACCTCTTCATCGATTGAAGACGTTTGTCGCCAACCGGGTAGCCCAGATACAAGAATTAGTGCCTTCTCATTACTGGAGACACGTAGCGAGGGAAGATAATCCTGCTGATTACGCGTCGCGTGGGTTACTTCCTAAAGATTTACCACAACACTCTTTATGGTGGTACGGCCCCCTTTGGCTACAAAAAGCTAATGATAACTGGCCTGTATCTCATTTTATGCCTGCAAAACTTACTGACACAGGAGAAGAGAAACCCATTTCACCTATATCTCTCATATCAACTGCTCCTCATGAATGGGAGCTCCTCACTCAGTTTTCTCACTTTAGCCGACTCCAGCGTGTGATGGCTTATATTTTGCGATTTACTCATAACGCTCGTCATTCAAGAAAGCTCGATGGTCCTCTCAACACTCTGGAAATGAGAGCGTCAAGACTGGCAATTTTCAAGATGGTTCAAGAATCAGCGTTCAGAGACTACATCGTTGCCATGAAGAAGGATCCAACTACACCTGCCTCGTCACGACTCTCTCCTTTTCTCGACAAGGATGATATCCTACGAGTGGGAGGACGTCTCGACGCTTTAAAAGTTCCTACGGATGTGCAACATCCTGTGATTTTGCCCAAACGACATCATGTCGTCAACCTTCTTATTGATTTTTATCATCGAAAATACTTACACTCGGGCGCTCAATTGACTCAATCACTTCATGCACAGGATGTGTGGATACTCTCGGCCCGAAGTGTAATACGCTCTCGAAGTTTTCAATGTGTTGTATGTTTTCGACACAAGCCTCACAATAAATCTCCGCTCATGGGTGATTTACCAAAAGCAAGATTAACTCCTTCTCGTCCGTTTCTCAACACCGGAAGCGACTACGGAGGTCCTTTTAACATCAAAATGCACAATTTGCGCTCGATTCGCTTGACCAAAGCATATATTTGTATCTTTGTTTGCCTTGTGACAAAGGCTGTACACATTGAAGTAGTATCGGACCTGTCGACAGATGGGTATATTGCCGCTCTCACCCGATTTGTGTCTAGACGCGGTCTTTGCACAAATATTTATTCAGACTGTGGAACGAATTTCGTTGGAGCGAATAATGCTTTACAAAATTTCATCATCTCTTCAGATCGAATCCCTCTTGCTGAATTCTCTTTACAACACAATATCAACTTTAATTTCAACCCGCCTGCAGCTCCTCATCAAGGTGGTCTTTGGGAAGCAGCAATCAAGAGTGCAAAACATCACCTCCGACGTGTCATCGGTGAACATATTTTAACTCTATGTGAATTTTCCACTCTCACAACTCAAGTAGAGGTTATTTTGAATTTAAGGCCTCTCACACCTCTGTCAAACGACGCCTCAGACCTCAATGCACTCACCCCGGGTCACTTCTTAATAGGATCTTCATTGGTTTCAGTTCCAGAAGAGGATCTTTTCAACGTTCCTGCCAACCGACTCAAGCACTGGCAGCTAATCAATGCCTTTCACTAGCGTATTTGGAAGAGATGGCATCTAGAATATATCTATACTCTTCAGCAACGGGGGAAGTGGAACGTGCCAACTGTCAACCTGCGCGTCGGCGACCTCGTGTTAGTGCATCAACCTGCACCACCTCTCGCATGGCATCTGGCTAGGATAAGTAGTGTTTCTACAGGAAAGGATGGTGTAGTAAGAGTGGTTCATTTGAAGACAAAGCAGGGAACCTTGACAAGACCTGCTCACAAGGTTTTCCCTCTACCTCTACGCTCATAACGAACTTGCGCCATAGTGCGCTCAATTTTTGTAAAAGAGATATTTTTGTTTTCCTTTATGAACTTTTTATTTTTATAAACTCTCAAGATATTATATTTGTGTTAGTGCTCTTTGAATCCTAAAAGGATTCAAGGCCCCCGGTATGTTACGTATTTAAAATTAATATAGACTCATTTCCTTTATTTTAAACCCGCCGCCAAAGTCAGACACCAATTATTAACACTCTGTTGACAAGTAAAACATCAAATAATATGTAATGAGTTTATTATCGTCATTGCAAATTCTTAACTAAGTTAACAAATTTATAGTAGGTATGTAAATATTCTAAATCATTTACTCTAAAATAATGGCTTTTATAGAAGTTAAATAAATGTCAAAAAGAAAGAATCATAAATTGATCAATAACAAAGTAATTAAAGTGTATTAATTTTCTTTTCTTAATATTATTTTACTATTATAAACTCTCTCTCTCTCTCTCTCTCTCTCTCTTTCTCTCTCTCTCTCTCTCTCTCTCTCTCTCTCTCTCTCTATATATATATATATATATATATATATATATATATATATATATAACTGTAAGCAGAGAAATTTAAATCAGGTGTCAAACTAACCTGACTGCCTTCATGATAACCAAATCTGTTATTTCCTTCTTTTTTCATTTATTTTTCAAAAATCCCGTATTACATTATTTATAATTTCATGAACTCCAATATCTTTCTCTCTATTCCATCAACTATCTAAAAAAAAACGCTTTGCTCAAAGCGAGTCCATAAAAATACAGTTTATTGTGATATACTCCTTCGACAACGTTTTCCTTCTAAAATAATAAAGGGCGTAACTTATTGCTTTAATAAATTGGAATTTCATCGAAAATTTTCTTAAATTTGTCAGAAAATATAGAATATGAAACGGCTTTGAGGAAAATTTGTGAGGTTAATCAACGCTGCAAAATACTTGTAACATATTTCTGTTCAATTTTGACAATAATTTTATGTTTATTCTGACACGTTTCTACAATTAAGTCACCATCATCTTTAATAATTACTTATTCTGCAAGATATTTGTAGACATATTTTTAATTTAACCACAACTTATTAAAACTTATCATTAAAACTGATTAGCTATATATATATATATATATATATATATATATATATATATATATATATATATATATATATATATATATATATATATATATCACTTTCACTATTTGTACTTAAACAAGAATCTTACTTGGTATTTATGCGAGTTACAGTATACTCGTATATATAATTATATATATGTTTGTGACGATAGTAAAAAAAATTATAATCTGTCTTAGTTAATAATATATATATATATATATATATATATATATATATAAATATATATATATATATATATTTAGATAGATAGATATAATATATATAAATTTATATATATATATATATATATATATATTGTAAAAATTTGTTTTATTATGATATTATGAATGAATTCTTTAAAATGTATTTTTCAATAATTTCAATCAAGGTAGGTTAGTAAATTTTCTATTTTTATTTTAAGAGAAATAAATATTCTAGAGCTTTCTTTTTTTAATAACAAGTTTAATATCTCATTTAAAACACTTTCTTAACAATTATAAGTTCTATTAATAAATTACAAATTTTTTTTCTTTTTTTAAAGTTTTACAAATTTACTATTAGTTTCCTCTATTATAATAAGTCTTATTATTCTAAATTGTATTTCTCTTTTGGGCAGCAACAGTTTTATTTTATTTAGCCTAAATTGATTTTAATTTTGGTTTAGCACAAGCTCTCTTAATCTCGGGTTATCTGGTGGGTTTTAAATTTTGAATAATGAAATCTTATTTGGCACTCTAAAGTACAAGAACAAAGAAAATCTAAGCTATAAATGTTATAAACTATGTTACAAATTAATTTATTTCTAAGTAAAATTGTTCCATAATATTCCTTTTTAATGTTTTCTTTTATAGTTTAATTTTATAATAAATTCACTGGTTTCTTTTCTTTTATAAATGTCTGATTGCAAAATTTCAAAATGTAGTAATGGATCTAGCCTAGATACTTAAGTGTTTTAGATTGCAGATTCCACTTTTCAGCCTTTATCAAAATATTTCATAAGATCATTTCAATAAATAGTTTTAATTAATTTTCTTGAAAGTATTTTGTAGTTCTAATTGAATTCGAGACTAACACTCCCGCACTAAGTTTGAATTCGTTAAATTTTATTGGCCAATTCTGAAACACGCCTGTCTTGCTTGAGTAGGTGTGGTCAACAGCGACGCTAAGCCACGCATTTAAAAATGCCTAAAGCCAACTATTTCCTTTTTTTTAATCCTTGTTACCGGCTTTACGGATGCTGTATTCACTGCCTTTGGTACATTTCATGTTCTTAATAACTATATTTTAAGTTCTTTGCAGGCAACTGCATTTAAATATTATATCTCCCGACTATGTTTAAATTATCAGCTGTTCTATTCACAATGTGCACACTTCACTGAATACGTTAGCCAAACCGTCTTGACCTATTTGTGCAATCTTAATAAGGTTTCACTTTTCTTAACACTTAAAGGCTTTTATTTACATTGTTTTAGTGTTCTTTTCAAACTGTTACACATTAAATTGTTTCTAGTATATTGTTTTTTTTTTTATAGTGGTTATTGTTCTAAACTTGTGATTAAATGTTACGATTTTGCCAATTTAGGTTATGTTTACATTTTTCAATTTTTTCATAATTGGTTATTTTATTGTTTGAATTTACTTACATATTTATATTATATTATACATAGTGCCTTTCTTATTTGCTATTCAAAAATGTCACAATATATATATATATATATATATATATATATATAGATATATATAAATATATATATATATGTATATATATATATATATATATATGTATATATATATATATATATATATATATACATATATATATATATATATATATATATATATATATATATATATATAAATATACACACACATGAATTTATATGAGTCTACGATTAGTACTATAACATATATATTTACTTGTATCGTACATGTTTTATTGATATTTTTATATGTTGGTTTGGAATTATATATATATATATATATATATATATATATATATATATATATATATATATATATATATATATATATATATATAATGAAGAATATTTGTCACAATTTCTTTTACGGGGCGGAAATCTCTAAATTCTATTTCGGGAAATAATTTCGTTTTTTAGCCTTTCTACGGCGGTTTGTCCCTATATATATATATATATATATATATATATATATATATATATATATATATATAATTGTGTGTGTGTGTGTGTGTGTGTGTGTGTGTGTATGTATATATAGCTTTTCACGCAAGAAAAAAAGTATTGAATATAGTTTTTACGTGCAATTTGCCTTTAAATAAATGATTGCCTAAGATATGATTTTATGAAACAGCTGATTTTATGTTACAGGTTATAAGGTAACACAGCTGTTTACATCTCAGGTTATGGTACTTTATTTAAAATAATTGTATTTACTTAGTAAATTTAACTAAAATAATAATTTTTTTGTTGTAGGCCTAAATAGGAATTTACTTTAAAAAAACTTATACTTGACGTTTATATTACGTGTTTCCAATTGCGATAGTAAGACTAAATAAAAGTAAACGGATCAGAAACTAATACAATGTTTAAAAACGACTATTCCGGTTAGCTATATTGAGTTCTAAAATAGATCTGGGGAACTTTGGCGGGTTCCACTTTAATCTACGCCTAGACTCATCCACCACTTCGCTCAGTGAATAGCTTCATTTGTAGAAAACATGACGGATTCAAGGGTCTCGTTACGGGTGCTAAGTTCTCTGAAATCGGAAATCATTTCAAGTGGCCTAGAAACAAGGAAAACTCTCAGAATGCGTTTTAAATTTTAAATTCCCTTTTGCGCGACATGATAAGTAATAATGATGAACTAAAGATGTTGCTCTAAAGCATTCGATTTGTGGGGATCTATGAATAACTGAATACATTTTAAGGTTCGCTTACTTAATACTGGTTTTAATAATCAATCTTATACGAAAAAAGAATTTACGTTTTGAAATATGGTGGGTTTTTTATTTACATTGTAAGGTTTTTAGCGCGTTTACTTAACAGGGGTTAAATATTTGCGTGCTTTCTAAGTCTTTCAGATGTCGTGCATTATAAAAACAAAATAAATTAAGATTGAGGTCCGTACAAACGGCCAAACATGCATGCATGTAAATTCAAGGTTTTTTTCTCCTTTGACTTAGAAATAACACAATCATATAAAGGTTTATACTCATTTTCTCAAGAAAAAAAAAACTTTCCAGCCTTATTTTACTTTACAATTGTGTTAGTAAAATATTTTGTCTACGTTACAATTAATTTATTTTTATTATAACAAGGGGAGGAGCATTTGTTATATGCATAAGTTACGTACAATGACCTTAATGGCTGTGCGGATAAAACTAAATGAATTCAACGAGGTAAATGTCATTAGGTGTTCTAACCACAAAATAAACATTTTTGAAACAACGGCAAGAGATCTGTTTCTCAGAAGGTGTTGTTTCAGATGTAATATCCTCGTCTAAGAAGCCATCGAAGAGAAGATCTTGGTCATTCTAGACACACGGGACGGAAACATACAAGTGTTGAACCTTGTAGCTTTAGATGTACAAAGCACCTTCAGACTGTGAGGTTATTGGACAAAAATCTTCTGAAGGCTTTATAGTATCGTTTCCGTATCTTCCGTAGTATGCAAGTGTATCTTCTCTGAGCGAAGAGTATCTGCGATCTGCAATCCGATACTTAGGAATGTCTTGGTTGTAACAAAGCTACGAGGTGTGCTCCTATTCTTGGACTTATTTTGTGACGTAAGATTACCTTCTTCTGCATGGAAATGTCAAACGAAAGCTTTTTAGTTTAATATACGTTGTTGATGGTAAAGCTGTAGCTGTGATGAATGATATCCTGTCTTAATCAGATAATTATGAGTATAGGTTAACGGTTAGCGACTCATTGATTGAGCTTTGCCACGTACAGGGCTTTTCTACGTCTGCTGTGTGCATTTCTACTCAGGATAATCAGATAGGTAAAACTGAGATGCATTTCTACTCTAGTCTCAGATTGGCGCTTAAGATATTGGCAACAAAACTGAAGGTTAAATACTTAAAAATCTGTTGAAGCCTAAACGTATGTGAGTATAGAGAAAAAGTACTACATCTATCAAAAAACCAGAAATGTGATTTCACTATTCAGTAGATTAAAGACAGATATAAACTTATTATTACGTTTGTTTTTAGTAATACTTAGTCAATAGAAAGTTACTGGTGTCATCATACAGATCTTTTCTATGGTTGCGAGGTTTAGGTCGATGTACGTTCTAAACTCCAAACGAATTATCGTGTCTTTTTATTGTTTGTCTTACCTAAGTTGACCTTCGGAACAAAACATGAACGTGATCTACGTAAGCAATACTGTCGTTTGTGAAACTGCTATGAAGAGAATGGAAATTATAACTGCAGAAACTAGAGGAAGGTAGACGGAGAGATGAGGTTCTCGACTAGAAGCTGGTTATTTCGGTCTTGACTTCGCCCAAGTCACGGATACGCCAACAAGTTCTTGTGGAAGATTGATATAGTGGAGTGTTCCTTATGTGTCTACGGTAATTCATCAAACGACATTTCGATAAGATACGGGCAAACGAAGAAGCAATAACTTAATTAGAAACTACAAAAAAAGGAGAAAATAGGGATAGATTTTAATATCAAACAAAAAAATCCCTTAAAGCATTTTATAGTTTTAATTAAATTTTTTTCCAATAAAAGACCGTTTCCTGTGAAACATCGTTAAAGTTTAAACTACAGTTTTTTCTTATCCTTTATTAGGTTCAAAATAAAATTCAAATTATCATTTTATTGAGTAGCTATTAATAATAATGTAGACTTGAAGCTTTGAACACTTTTTCTACAATTGTTTCTATTCTAAGGACTACTTACATTTTCAATTCACTTTATGAAATTTATAACTCACGTTTGCCAACAATTTTCATTCCTTAAAATCATATTAATATTGTTTATAAAGCGAAACATATATTTTACATTGCCGTAGAAATAATTATTTATAACACACTTCGCCAATCGCCAAGTATTTTATGTGACGGGTAAATGATACAGGCAGAGAGATATATTGCCCGATGAGTACGATAATTGGCACTAAGGCAGAAAGTATTAAATTGCAGAAAATGTGAGGGCATTGGAGCGAAGCAATAAAGAAATAATGACAACTGTTACCTTGGCAACAGTAGGATTCAATGCCTAGTCTGGCAATAACTCAGCGAACAGATGCTTCAGTGTGATATGACAATCATTTCTGACCGATTTAAACGATCGTTTTGATCATATATATATATATATATATATATATATATATATATATATATGTATAATAATTATTACATTAAAAATATTTCAAAAACAAGAATACTTTTAATGAATATATTTATTCAAAGTTTTTCGTCGATAAAATAGTACCAGCATCTTCAGGAAAATAATTATCTAATAAAATATGTTTACAAAATTCAGAATATTTTTCAAAATATATTTATAAAATATATTTTACAATATATATATATATATATATATATATATATATATATATAATTAATAAATTAAAAATATTTCAAAAACAAGAATACTTTTAATGAATATATTTATTCAAAGCTTTTCAGATCAGATAATTATCAGATTAGATAATTATTTTCCTGAAGATGCTGATACTATTTTATCGGCGAAAAGCTTTGAATAAAAATATTCATTAAAAGTATTCTTGTTTTTGAAATATTTTTAATTTATTAACTATATTACAAGAAAACATATCACCATATTTAATATATATATATGATGAAATATAATAATTTTCATAAACAAGAATATACGAGTATTACTTCATATTATTGTTGATTGAAGCTTTTCGCTAATTTACATTATTAGCATTTTCAAAATTTATAAATCACTGTGTCTATAATCACACAGTAATATATAAATTTTGAAAATGCTAATAATGCAAATTAGCGAAAAGCTTCAATCAACAATAAAATGAAGTAATACTCGTATATTCTTGTTTATGAAAATTATTTTATTTCACCAAACATATTCAACAAGAAAAAATAATTGATCTAAGGATTACAATATATATATATATATATATATATATATATATATATATATATATATATATATATATATATATATATACATATATATATATATATGTATGTATATATATATATATATATATATATATATATATATATATATATATGTATATATACATGTTTATATATATATATATATATATATATATATATATATATATATATAATAAATTAAAAATATTTCAAAGACAAGAATACTTTTAATGAATATATTTATTCAAAGCTTAAAATTCTCTAGATTCGTACAGAAGAATTTTCTAAGATTTTTTCAAGCAAAATGAAAATGTTGTATATAATCAAAATAATCAATAACAGTTTGGAACAAACTGGTAAATTTGTAATAACACACAAACACCCTCTAGTCACAATAATTTTGTATTATCCTTATGCACATTTCGGCTGCAAACCAACCTTCTTCAGAGGCAACCGAAACATATTGACTACTACGAATTCTATTTGTACTATTACAACTAATTAGTAGAAATTACGGTCATTACGTTTTTGTTGCCTTTGAGGAAGGCTGCTTTACAACCGAAACGTATATAAGGTTAATAAAAAGTTATTGTGATTATTAAATGTTTGTGTGTTGTTAATCAAAATACGTATATTTTATACTACTTGAGTTCTTTTCAAAATAACATCCCTGTTTCGGCCTTACTAAATCCCAAAAACAACTTGCTCCTCGGATTAAAACTCAAGGATAAACTAAAATATTACAAGACCCTTACGCTTTTCATTACCTTTACATTATCAGTATAGTCACTTCCCCATTATCTTTAAATTTCGATTACATTTCATTCTAACAAAGGTCTACTTTAAGTTTCCCAGAGTATACTCTGGTTGTAGTTTCGAGAACGCGTGTTTCACTATTGATAAACAGAGCAACTTACTGCGTAGGGTGTTTTCTCTTTCACTGACTGGCAAGGTTTGTCAACATTGCTCTACCTTTGTACCATGAACGTTAAAGCCAAACACAAGTACTGTATAAACGTACCCGGATTTTGAGAGCTATAAATATTATACAGTATCAGACAATCTTGCGCAGTATTCCTATTAATGTTGTTAAATATAACTTCCTGAATTTAAAGCACATGAATAAAGGGTTCTAAGCTAAATATTTTTAAAACAATTTATTTACATACTATTAGAGTTTTTAATCCTAAGTTGAGAGCTATAAACGTTTACTAGAAATCAATCTCTCTATTCCATCGCTGGCCCCAATACAGACCGCGGACCACATCCGGCAAGAACAAGACTTTTAAGTTGTCCTCTGAAGTATCCTCTTATGCCTACAAAAAAAAAAAACAATAATATCACTCATTTTTAGCTACTCGTTTATAATTTAGTACAAGCAGACAGCAAGCACTTAGGAGCTGTCAATAATTTTTTTTCCAATTCTGATAAATGAGAAGTGATTAACGTAAGTGGTAATGAAAGTATTGGTCGAGACCCTTTACCTCTTCCCCAGCCTCTCCCTCCGTCTCTCTCCCTCTCACTCTGTCACTTCATCTATCTATATATCTATCTATCTCTATCTGTCTATCTATCTATTTATCTATCTTTCTTTCTCTCATTTTTAGTAGATATAGTAGTAATGTAGAAGTAGCGCTCAGCCAATTTTCTTTTTAGTTCCGCTAAGATAAACATTTCCCTTTCGATTTTCGCTGTCCTTTCACTGTTTTTTTCAATCAGTTATGTTTGAAATTTAATATTGTGCACTGAGATGTTTGCTCTTAAAAGTCTAAAATGTTTTCGAAATTGGTAGCGGGTGTAGGCGGTCTGATGATTTTTTGTTGTGAAGCTATTCTGTAAAAGAACATGAAAGTGATATTTTACTTACAGTGATAATATTAATAATAATAACAACAAACATAGTTATAATAATGTATTACCCTTTTTTGGGGAAGCTCTTATTGTTAAAATGTAAGTATTTAAGTAAAATGCTTGACCTATTTAAAAAAAAACCTATTTTA
>JBAIZL010000005.1:110589706-110667206 GCA_036971475.1 Prosapia bicincta
AGAGGTTTACAGGGTCAATCGAAACGTCGCTGAGGTTTACAGGGTCAATCGAAACGTCGCAGAGGTTTACAGGGTCAATCGATACGTCGCAGAGGTTTACAGGGTCAATCGAAACGTTGCAGAGGTTTACAGGGTCAATCGAAACGTAGTTCCAATAGTAGGGTATTCATTCATTCATTATCCAATGCCCGTCTGTGGCAGTTGGGCCATTTGACACCGAGCCTCCCAGTACCGAGCAGTGATGTCGTAAAGAGCATGGTTGAGTTTTGGGCAGGTGAGCAGGTGACTTGCCACCATAATTTCTGTGGAACAGAGTGGACACACGTCCGATTCGGCTATGCCAAGCCGGTGTAGGTGAGCCTGCAGATAGTCGTGACCGGTTTCCAGGCGGAACCTTGCAACAGCTTTACTTCTCTCCAGATGACCAGGTATGTGGCCTGGGATCGTTAAGTTTGCCCATCTTTTGCCCGTGGATGCGTTCAATAGTAGGGTAAATATTAGTAATAATAATATTATGAGAAAATGTTTACACTCTTAACATATCACAAGAGAGACTCAGTAAACCTTTGTTTTATATAACCAGTTCGGTATTCAAGGATGATTATGTGCTTAGCATATACCTTCAACCACTCTTTGTAACTTCAGGTTTAACCTTATATAACCTTTCACTCCTTAATCCAGTTTATTTTCGTTCCCTAAATCGACATAGACTTGAAAAATTACATTCTTCAGCGCTACTGATAATCGGAAACAACTTGAGCTTGATTTCAAGTGCTCAAAACTAGACCACTCGGGTGCCCATTTATTTTGTTAATTGAAATTTGTCTCTCAGTACACATTCCCGTTTACTTTTCATACCAGGTGTATCAATTACATACACCATACTATTTCCAATTATAATTATTATTAACTGTCTTGATTTTAATAGCCTCTAATAACTAAGGGAATAACATTTTGCTTATATACTCATAAGTTTTTATTTTAGGAATATACTCAGTTGATACAAGAATCAATCAACAATTATTTCAATAAAGCAGGTCGTTTCTACAGATAATTTGCTACCTCCTTCAGGTACTGAGGAAAAGTATCAATAGGATATTTATTAGACATTTTGACAGGTGCAAATAGATAGACTTTATCCACATAGTGTAGTCTGTCCACTCTTTACTAACTTCAATGTCTTTTCTAACGTATTTAGACACTTGTTTAAACGTCTAATATGTATACGTTTATTTAATCACTTAAACAATAGTTTATGACTACCCGAACTTTAAATTTGTGAAAACGTAGTGAGACAGAACGTTTTTGATCGCTGTGTGACGATCTTCATCAGTGGCTTCTGCTTGGAGATGTTGGGTTGAGTGGTGACAGTTTTAAAGGCAGGTTTTCGACAGAATCGAAGAGTATCTGTGATTTGTATTGTTTGTTGTTTTAATATGTTTATACTTTGTGTTTATAGATATAATGATTTGTACAATACATACATTTGTGTTTTTAAATACATGATTTGTACAGTACAAATCACACATACTCTTCGATACTATCGAAAACCTGTCTTTAAAACCGTCACCGCTTCAGCAGAAGACACTGATGAACATCGCCACATAGCGGTCAAAAACGTTCTGTCTTTAAGTTTAAAGTTTGGATAGTCATAAACTAATGTTAAAGTGATTAACTAAGATTCAACGAACGTAATGGACTACAAAATTCAAGTTGTATAAGGTTAATTTAAGTAAACATAACCTCTATACCAAAAATAACATTTTCACCTATTTAACATCTCCAGAGGTGATTATTAAATGAAAAAATAACTATGGTAAAAAAGGTTTTATTTATTTAAATTCACTTATGTACTTGATTTATATAGTTAGGTATACGTTTGATATTTTTTCTCAAGGCATGAAGAAGATAACAGATTATCAAGACAGTTAATTATCAGACAACTGTCAAAACTTCACTGTTTAATTGATATAAACGTGGATTGACTCTTGTATCAAATGTCTTTATTCCTGATACTAACGCATTCAAGTAATGCCTTCTTCAAAATCCTTTAAACCTTTTATCACGGAATGATGTAACCTATAATTTATTTTCCTATCTTCTACCCCCTAATTAATCTTAGGTGCTACTTCAAGTTACAAGCCCCTATAAAGAGCCTCTTTCAACAGGTTGAACTTCTAGTGTCATTTCCTTGGCACTTCCATTGTTCATGACCCACCTCGATCCCCTTGTAATTTTATTCGTTTAATAATATCTATTCTGTACAGGTAGAAAAATACAAAACGACCGACCTTGATTCGTTATACTTACAACAATTAGTTGTAATATGGTTAAAACAACTTTTAAATATTAAGAGAAGGTTTTTTAAGAACTTGAAGAAGCAAAACTTTTGAAGAATAAAAATAAATTGTTACAACTTATAACATATATTTACAACATTTAGTTTTAATATGTTTGTAACAACTTATAAATTAATAACTTTAACAATAGTTTATGACTTTCCGAATTTTAAATTTTGTAAATTTGTTAAAACTAACTGAGACAGAACGTTTTCGATTGCTATGTGGCGATCTTCACCAGTGTCTTCTTTTGACAGAAGTTCGAATAGTCATAAATTATTGTTTCAGTGATTAATTAAAATTCGCCGAATGTAATGGACTACAAAATTCAAGAACTTTTAAGTGTTAAGAGAAGGTTTTTGAGAATCTTGAAGAACCAAAACTTTTGAAGAATAAAAATAAATTGTTACAACTTTTACCTTAATTTTTTAATTTGATAGATACAAAAGCTGTACCAACAAATTAACTTACGTGTAGTTTATTAAAAAGAAGCTTATATAAATAAACTCGTAAATAAGACCTTTAATTTGAGTGTTCATTCACATTAGTTTTAAAATAAAATGCTGAAGTAATATGTTGAGTCATCGAAATCCAACACTGAGTTAAAGTTGAATATTTTATAGCCACCTGTAGTATTTTAAATTTATATTATTTACTTTTTTCAGAATGTTTTAACAAAATAATATAAAACCGAAAAGAAAATATTAAGGAGAATAATTATATTGTTTTTAAACCTAACCTTAAAATAAATTGTTTTAAACTCTCCAAGATTATACGCAAAAGATAAATAAATGTTAAGCCTCAAACAAAATGTCTCGATGTTTTAATTACATCATTATTCCTACAGAGTTAGCAGCCTGTTTCTAAGCCTATCTACAATTTTCCATTTTAATGAAGACTACAAAGACAAAATTAACTCGAAATTGACTTCACATTTGAAGTATACGGCAAAGAAGCCTTCACTTTGTTTCTAAAATACTGTAATTGGCGAGTGGCATGGTGAGGCAAAATTCGTTATTTACTTAATAGCAAAACGGTTGCGTGCCACACGTACCCCAGACTGAGCCAGCTAATGGAAAGATAAGCATTTACCCGGGATTATCTTGTTTAGGCCAGTATGGGTCCTGCGTTTTACAATGTACGGTTCGATATCTGAATTTACTTCGGTTAAATATTTTTGCACACCTTTTGTTCAAAGGTTCGTTTGAAAATATATTTTGGAAGAATTGTTTATGAAACTTCTTTTTGTAAAACAATGATCCATTGACCTCTCGATGTATTATATCGGTGTTTAAACTAGATAGCTTAGTAAAATATAATATAACATTACCCTAAACTAAACCTGGAGTTTTATCCATATGATACACTAATTTATATGTTTAGTGCATGAATAAGTTCTATAAAAAGTAAGTAAAAACGCTTCTTTAAAAAAACTAAAAGATATTAAATAATGTTTACTAGATCGTTCTAAATTTAATTATATTAGGTGAATTTAAATCAACGTTAATAAATTTGAAAATAGCCTACTTTTAAATTGAAAACAAAAACATGGGGTGCATACACTAATAACTTAACGCATAAATAGCCCTCAACAATTGTATTTCTTTACATTTAAATGGACTGTTGTTTCGTGAATAACGAAACAATTTTACTTTTAACAGTTCTTCAAATGCTTATGATCATGTTTTTGTTTTGATCTTTACAAGTATTTTCTTATGTATTAAAATTTACCCAAATCCAAATATTAATATAATCAGTATAAGAAAAAAAAACTATGAATACTTATGCATCTATATAGACTAGAAAAAAATGTATACGTTTAATTTCTTTTTTAAAAATCAGTTATAATTTTAAAACATTGTATTGAAATACTTATTTTGTGCTTTTTAGTCTTGTATGATTATTTTCAAATTGAAGATCGTTAAAAATCGTCATAAGGATTGGTTATCAAACTCTAATTTTTATTTGCCCAATAACCCAATATTATATCAACCAGTCCTAAGTGTTTAAAGTTTCTAGTTATTCAAAATTTCTACTGCCAAAAGAAAATCAGTTTAAATTCGATTGCAAACCCGCACAAGAAAGAGGCCTAATAAAAACTTGTAATAAGTCTGTCTCTAAACTAGAACTTGGAAGAGATAAATAAATATCTAGGACTGCTTGGATACGTAGAAACAGATATGGTTACGTGGTCATTTTTGCGTACATAATAACACTGTAGGTAGGAATTGCAAGTATTGCAGTGCATATTATGTGATAAATGCTAAATAATAGATATATTCCAGCCATTAATAAATCCAAGTGAACTGGTCATTTTCATCTCGAAGAAGAAATATATGTTGGCCATTTTACCTCACATCAGTATATCTCAAATACTGTAGGCTACTCCTTGAGGATATGAGACAAATATTTCAGGGTCTTTTTCTTGTAGCACAAATTTTAAAAGCAACAATGGACTAAAGTATTTCTTTCGGCTTTCTTTTGATCATTGTAGATTTGTTTTAAGGAATGGATTATGAATATAGGTAGGACTGAAGTAAAAACATAAACCCCTTAGTAGAGGATACACACGTGGCAGGTCCTATAACTATAATATAAGGACCATAAAGCAGAATCTACGGCTACATAAGGATAAGGTAGGGTAGATGAGGACTAAGGAATGGACATAGGGATCATTTGGTACTAGAAATAGAGGAAAACTGTAGCCTCCTGTCTGAATAGTAACTTGCCTGATATAATCCAGCTTTCAGACAGGGTGAATAGAGGTGTCTAATAACTACTACGTGCCAGCTTATAAATCGTTACATAAGTGTGACGTAGCTCTACACATTACAAGGATGGTGTGCGATAACGTTCGCGTGTCACAGAAATATTTGACTCGAGTGGTGAACGATCAAAGACTCTACATAAGATTGCGTATTCTCTAAGAGTCGGTCCGTCAGAAATGGAGGGTGTTTGGAGGTGCCCGATGTTATGCAGCGACACTGGCTGCGAGTGGAATATGGGAAGAGGGCTTTTGGGACGGGGCTGAAACTAAGAAGTGTTTCTACCATAGACCCTAATTGTTGACATTATTTTAATTGGATGGAAGAAGAAGGTGTTTTTAAGCTGGGGGAGTACGTTTATAATTACATGACTTTTATTTCTATGATATCACCTCCAGACGTTGAGAGTACCTGCCGAAGTCTACTTTGTACGGGCTTCAGGAACGTTTTCGCTGGGAGGTAACATCGTGAGGCTCGTTATACATACCGGAATATGTATATTCTCCAACGCGCGTAAATTATTTGAGCAGTAAGTTATACGAGTATCCTCAATTATAACATATGATGTCATACATCAGCTGATCAAATCATTTTAAAATGCAATTTCATAATAATTCATTTACGTCATATATTCATTTTATTATAGCACATTTATTAGTAGACGCTATTACGGGCCTGCTGCACCGAAATTTAAACATTATTTAAAATAAACAAATATTCTTTGAGCTTAGCTTGTGAGGTTATGTTAGAAACAAATAAAAACATACTCAAAACTCACAAATTAATCATTTATTTACTCATACGCGTTTCAATGACTAAGTCATCATCATCAGTGAGTGTTACTACTACAAACTCTAACTTACAACTAGGATGAAAGTAAGGTTACACTTCCGTATTTATACAGTAGGCGTTGCCACGCCCACTTGTCAAAACTGTTGCCCACTAGCAACTGTTGTTTTGACAAGTGGGCGTGGCAACGCCTACTGTATAAATACGGAAGTGTAACCTTACTTTCACCCTAGTTGTAAGTTAGAGTTTGTAGTAGTAACACTCACTGATGATGATGACTTGGTCATTGAAACGCGTATGAGTAAATAAATGATTAATTTGTGAGTTTTGTGTATGTTTAATTATTTAAAATGTTGACATTCTATTTTATATTTATTTAAAATGTTTAGCTAAATAACCACAAACACTACAATCAATCATTTATTATTATTTATTGTTGATATATTATTGATATCAACATACATATACAATCAATATTAATATTTCAAAAATTTTAATCAAATGCATTTTAATGACAAAGTCGTCATCACAACCAGCAAGTAGGCCTATAACTATATATTCTGAAATATAACTTATCATTATATACATTAGTATTTACAAGGGTTATTAAACACTACTAAAAACAGTTGAGTTAATCCGGCTTTTTATCACTAGCCTACTGAACAACCAAAACAAAATTTTAAGCAAGATATTCTGATTAACAGAAAGTTTGTAATAAACTTTGAATTATACTAACCACGACTGTTTTTCCTTTTAGATTTGTTCGAACCTTTAACATACGAACAGTTTGCAGATGTTATTACTCATATTCACAGCGTCCTTAATAAAAAATGGCTTTCGAAACAAAACCGGTATTTAATCTCGAGCCTAATCGTTAATAAAGTGTCTGACGCAACCAATCACGTGATAATTAGCCACTCCCCTTCCCGATTGGAACGCAAGAAGTTATTGATGTTTTTGTGTATAATTTTCTTATAATAAATTTGTATTAAGACTAATGTAATATTTACTTGCATATACGTAAATGGTAAACTTGAAACTTATTTTGTGTTCTTCAATTTAATAAAGTGAATATTTTATAGATTTAAGTTGTGTAAAATATATTGTTTTGTTTAGTATTTTAGTAGTATCAGTACATTTGATCCTTTTTTACGTTCTATAAAGTAATGACTGTTATATGATCCTTCGCCTGACTAGAGAAATATAATTTCCAGCGTTACCTAATTAATAACATGGTTTAAAAACGCAAAAGGAATATATTTGAAATAATTTTGGCAATATACTTTTGAAACACCTCTTTTTACATCGATTTTTAATTTTAAAATTTCAGTTTACACAATACTCAAAAAGTGTTTGTTTTAAATAAAAAACAACAAATTTTAAAGTTGGTTTTTGTAATCATCTCCATTTTACTGATTAAATCATAAGTAATTATTTAAAGAACTGAATGAAAACTATTAACTTAACGTTAGTAATGAGTAGAAGGTTAGCTTCGACAGTAAAACGATGGTTTCGAAACGTGTAAGCGAATAAGTTAATCACTTAGCTTTTCAAATAATTCCTTATGAATATATTTTAATTGTGATATTTATTTAAAATGTACTTTCTCAAATTATAACTTTTATAAAATTAATTTTATATTGAATATTTTATTCTAGTCCTAAGTAAGGGTTCTGATATCGATGTTTGAATCCATATCTTTGAATATCGAACACATGGAAGAAGCAATCACCATTAACCTTATTCTGTGTAGCTCTCGTATTCTATTATTTCCAGATATGGCATTACTTTATTTACTTCTGTCGTTAATGGTGCGTTCAGTTCTCCATTGTTTGAACATTTTTAGATTAATCTTTTCTTTTCCAGTATTATTATTTACTTATTGAATAAAAATACACTTGTTTTGTGAGTCAAGTATCACTTATTTCGATTACTATTTTGTTATCCTATTTGCTATTGTCATGTTATGAGTTTTGTTTTTAGCTTATTAAAAATTGTAATTTTAAATAATTTGAAAGTCGACGTGTGTTTATATTTCAAGACGCCTGATTGAGGATAACAATACAGTTATCGAAACGTTGCCAAATTTTTAATAAATTATACTTGACTCACGAAACAAAAGTAATTTTATTCATCAAAAAACCTTTTTGTGATTGTACACATCATCATGTTATTTTTTATGTTGACAACAATTTTATTCCAGTTGTATTGAATATGTATTATTGCTGTATATTTTAATTGTGTTGTAAATGATACTTTTATGAACAAAAAACTTTTTTGTGATTGTACACATCATCATGTTATTGTTTATGTTGACAACAATTTTATTCCAGTTGTATTGAACATGTATTATTGCTGTATATTTTAATTATGTTGTAAATGATACTTTTATGAACAAAAAACTTTTTTGTGATTGTACACATCATCATGTTATTGTTTATGTTGACAACAATTTTATTCCCGTTGTATTGAATATGTATTATTGCTGTATATTTTAATTATGTTGTAAATGATACTTTTATGAACAAACAATTTTTTACCCAGCGTTAGGTAAAGTTTTAACTTTATTATGCTTTAACAATATACAGCAATTACAATACTCGCTTCCTTCAGCAGAAATAATGTTTTGAAATTTCTTGGAGTTTAACAGTTTTTTTTATCCCTGATAAATATTCCTGATTAATGTAGTAATAAACAAGAACTAATATGATTAAAGGACTGAATTTTATAATTTTAAGTTATTCTAGTTTACTTTTATTCTTAATTTTGAATTTATTTTATAAAATGTTTACAATTTAAAGTCCAATCAATATTTTAAAATGTTTAGAGATGTTAAATTACATTTTATTAGGATAAAGGAGTCGAATCGTTGCCCTGATTGCGGATATTATTAGAACGTTATAGGCTCGATATTCTTTCTCGCCATAGACCGACCTTATCACAAAATCTTGACAGACGAGAAAAGCCAAAATCTTAGTAACAGAAAATCATAAAAGCTTCTTAACCTTGGACGAGAAGTGTAATGATAACAGATATAAAATAGTGCATACTTTACAGGGGAAGGTACTTGCAAGAAATATGATGTGACCTCATGGTTGAGGAGCCTTAGAAGCTGGTTTTATGCTGATAGCACATAGCTCTTAGGAATAACAAAAACAATAAATAAGTTTCCAATTTGGTTAGCATAATCGGAGAGAGATAAAAACATTAAAAAGGAAAAGGGGGTGAGGGGTAGTAGGGGGAGGAAGAGGATAGAGGATTCTTAAACGTATTTATTGTAACAAAACTGAAGTTATTTTATGTCTTTCTTAAGCCTTAAAAACGCGTTTTTATCCTGATATAATAACTTGTTTTTACTGATTTTATCAATCACTGATTGGAATTTATCTTCATAGTTAATAGTTATTTATGCTTTTTAAGTATTGGGGCTTCTATCATTCGTCTCCATTTAAAACCATAAATATTTTAATGTATACATACCCCTTCAAACATTTCGATATCTGATATATATATATATATATATATATATATATATATATATATATATCGCAATATGTATTCTTGTGTATTAATAAAGAACTAAGTCAAAATACAAATACAAGAATTATAATTGAATTGATATATATATCACACACACACACACACACACCCTCACAAACACATACACACACAAACACACACACACACACAGACACTTACAACCACAAACACACACACACACACACACACACACACACACACACACACACACACACACACACACACACACACATAAACACTTACACCCACCCACATACACACACACACACACTCATCCACACACACACACACACACACACACACACACACACACACACACACACACACACACACACACACACACACACACACACACACACACACACACACACACGCACACACACACACACACATACCCACACACACTCGCAATCTGTAGTTCGTACTAGTTAGACTTATAGGGGTTTGTAGATGTCATTAGTGGTAGCTTGAAGTTTTGTGTAGATACATCCTTAGTGTGTATCCCTAGGGATTAAATTATTTTATGGAATTAACTATTGATGCGATTTGATTCTATTAAAACGTTGTTTCCAGTTGGCTCATTAAACACATCTTTGAGTGATTCGCATTAAAGTAAGGAAGGTGAATGATAGAAAGAGATGGAAACGGAAAGAAGGTAGTGAAGACGCGGTGTGTAAAAAAAATATTTACTTTCATTAATAATATTTTGCAATAAATCCCTCCATGATTATTCCGATCCGCGTCATTTTCTACGAGAATGGTTGCAATAATGATGCTCATCGTCGCAGATTGTTTTGTAGACCTATAATTATATATATATATATATATATATATATATATATATATATATATATATATAGGCGATAAGCTTTGACGCTCACAAGATGTTGATGTCAATTCCTAGGCTCTATCCTGGAGAGGCTTAGGCCTACGTTTGCTTGGACAAATTTGTCTCCTAATATTGTCACCGGCACACGAGAAGAGCCCCTGGTGTAGAAATGTGTCACGCTCGGTTTTCAGTTCTGCGCATGCGCTGTCGATATATCCGGACCTACAAACAAAACCTAACTATACGGTAGTTTCTTAATTGTATTGATTTTGTAGGTAATATAAGTATTTATAGTTAGGTAAAGGTATTAAATTTTATAAGAAAGGGTGCACAAAATATATTATATATGGTCCCATTTCGGCATTGTAGTTTTCTGTAAATCTGACGTTTTATGATCTAAAATGTTTTTGGGAATGACCTTACAGTTTTGACCTGCCTTGGGATAGGGCTCTTCTCGTGGGTCGCTGACAGTACTAACATAAGCTTCCGCCACTCGACAATCATGCTTAGGCTTAGACCACACGGGATAGAGAATATTCCACTGTAAAAGAGTCTGTTGAGATATATCAGTAAGGAGTGGTTATTTCTTAGGTGTTTCTATGAATTTCACTTACAAAATGTTAATGGAAAAAACTTTTTTATACCGTATAAAGTAGACTATTAGTTATAAAAGTATTTTTGAAGTTAAACATTACCTCAACAATAAAAAAAAAAATAAATTCATTTGTTAGCGAAAACCATAGTTACCAATAATCATTGCTCGATAACGTTTGTAAAGGAAGCATCGCATTTTTACTAAGCACGCTAATATGTAAGTAATTGTCAAAGGAAGTACCTGAAGTCTGTACCAGTCAGCATATTTTGGTTTAGAACCAAAACTGTTATTTTTATGAAATAAAACACAAACATACACACACACACATGTATATACATAAATATTATAACGTACCTACTCAAATTATCCTACAGGATAAATTGACTCTTGTAACATGAGTTTTTAGATATTAATTCTTAAGGAATTAGGATGTTAAATATTGCAGTTATCTGTTACATAATTAGTTAATTGACCTGCAAAGTCAAGAATTAAATTGAATTCAAGAATGGTCAATTCAATAATTTTACCAACATATTCCAAATTTAAATAAATCGAATTTTAATTCACCAAATTATACAAAATACAATGAACAGAAAATATATTTGAAACGTTTATGCTATTTTTATATCTGGGTTTTTATTCTTTTAACATGTCATGAATTTATGAAAACTTTCTAATATTTTAGAATTTATGGCATGGCATATGATATCCACAAAGAGATTGCTTCTATTAAAACAAAATACATTTCAATATAATCTTATTCAAAAGTTAAAAATTGATATAGCATCATAAAAATTAATTATCACTTCCCGTATTTTAAAAAAATATAGAAATTTGAACTATTTTGCCGTGAACAGTTAAATTTGAAAAGTTAAATTTTGATTTCACATCACTTTATGTTAAATTGTGAACGTATCTGAATTGGAATTGGTGATGTATAACATGTTTCCTGGATCAGATCTCGCCATTCAGCATTTTGGATTTGAGTGGATTGACAACCTCACCCGGTGTTGAATATTAGTGTACCAACATTTCTTGAAATAAAATAAAATAATAAATTATACTTATACATTCTTGAAACTATTAAAAGATAAAATCCATATTGCTCTCCCATCTTACGACGTGTGCATGGTTCCACGACTGCCAACCAAAGAGAGAATGCTTAATGCCTACCAAGCGAGTTTGAAACTTCGGCGACTCTTTCAAATACAGGCTTATGGATTTTATATCTTAACCAGTATAATTTACATTATAATTTACAATTTTTTTATTTTATATTTTTAAACTATTATCTCGGTTTGTTTTCTGAAGCTGTTGTAATATGTAACATTTTTATATTTTTATATTATTTACTGTTGTTTTTTGTTATTGTTGTTTCTTCTTTTTGTTATATATTTATTGTTACATATAAACATTTTATGTTATTACTGTTATGTTTAGGTTATGTTTGTTTTGTGTATTTTGTTTTATTGATTGATGTGTTAATCAAAATATTGTCGTGTTTGTTTACCTTTTTTAATTGGCGATGATATCCACAATTGGTTTTCGCCAGGAAAAAACCAAAAAAACAAAGCAGTCACAATATTTACTGAAAATTACCTCCTTTTTTTATCAGGTTAAGGCTTTGGTGCCCCCCACAAAACCTTGAACACATCAAATGGAGTAATATCATGCAGCGTTTTATTTATGTCTATGAGGAAGAAATTAAATCTGAACTGCAATCGGAAGGTGTAACACATGTCCTACTAATTATGAGGATGGAAAACGGTCAGAGTTCCAACAACATCATTAATCCTGACATTCGGGAAACCATCTATCCCGGAATATCTATATGCGGGCTATCAAAGGCTTCCTGTTAGGCCCTACGTTCCCAACCCAAGCCGGTGCTTCAAATGCCATCGTTTTGTACACCTCAGCTCTTCTTGCTCTTAGCCAGAGGTATACGGACAGTGTACATCTGAGGTCATATTAAGAAGGTTTGCACAAATGCTCCGAAGTGCCCAAACTGTGTTGATGATCATCTTGCTCGCTCCTTTAACTGCTTAAAGTTCAAGGAGGAGAATGCGATCTTCAGCATAATAGCAAAGGAAAAACATTTTTCCATAAAGCAAAAAAGAAGTTCAGATCAACTCAACCTCGACTTGCAACAAAATCTTATGCCTCAGCCACCACTACTGAAAAGTCGTGTTTCAAATGCGTTGAACTAAATAAAAAAAATTGAAGTTCTCACTGAGCAGGTTAGTCACTTACTAGCTTGGTGTCGAAAAGTTTTGTTTCTACTTCTAAGAATAACGTTGAATGTGTGGATAAATCTCCATTGCCAGTTACCTCTGGAAAATTTAGAAGATGTAAGACACTATTAGACAAGTGCGAAAGAAGTTAAACCTTCTCCACCTAAGAGTAACAAAAATAACAAAGCTGCACCCGTGAAAGTAGGTGTCAAATCACAAGTGACTCTAAAGAAGACCATTTCAAACTCCCCTTCTGAGTCGACAAATTCCTCAGATTCCACTACTACAATAGTAGTGATGGAATCTGATGACTGTCTGCCTGGAACGTCCAACATTTCAGACCAGCGAATTTGCAATGACAGCAAGGAGAGCCAGGTGAATCCATTTCACTAAAATGCAATGTCCACACCTGAACAATCCGTGATTTAGTGGAACATCAACGGTGTTAGAAGTCACATTGAGGATCTCAGAATAATTGTAAAATATGTGTATCTTATGTACATCCGTATTCAAGAGACACATCTCCATGAATCGCACAATTTCTATCTAAGGGAGTAATCAGTTTACAGATCAGACTTCGTTACAGAAAATCGAACTAGAGGTGGCGTAGCTATTCTAGCCCGTAACTGTGTCGACGCCGTTCCTGTGAGCTTAATAACTCCCTTACGAGCGGTAGCAATTCAAACAGCTGTTTCGTACAAACTCACTCTCTGTTGTGTCTACCTTCTACCATGTGACAACCTGCAACACAGACCTTGTAGATCTTATAAACCAGTTACCTTCTGCAGTTTTATTAGTGGGGATTTCAAAGCTCACCTCGTTTCATGGGGCTCACTAAAATGTAACCATCGAGATCATCTCATCGATCACATTCCTATTGAGATCTCTTTGTGTGACTCTTCACCCTGTCGTGTTCGACATCCCCGTTGGATCCTGAAAAAAGCCAACTGGGAACAATTTTCACAAGATCTAGAACCACTGGGCGTGGATTACCTGACTCCCATTGATGACATTGTTATTCATTTACAAAAACGTTTGAATGCCGCCGGAAAGGCAATTCCGAAAACGTCATCCAAACCAGACGACCACCTGTTCCATGGTGGAATGATGAGTGCACTGTAATTAATTGCCTACGAAGAAAAGATTTAAACACTTTCAAAAGACATCCAACGTCTGAAAACCTGGAAAAATATAAAATTTGTCGTGTGAAAGCATTGAGAATATTTATATTTTCTATATTTTTATCGTTATTTTTTATAAGTTTTATGTTGGATAAAAAATCAGTACGCAGTAGGTAAATTTAAATATATGTATATGCCGTTAAAACGTGTGTAAGAATAGCACTAACGTGATGACACTACAGTTGTGACGTCACTGTATCACTTCACTGCAGGAGGGAGCCATATCACAACTTACTACTGTGCACTGAATTTTTTACACAATTAAAAATTTATAAGAAAACCCTTTCCGAGACGAAAAAAAATTATATTGAAAATAGCCTTAGGAGATGTTTAGAAAGGTTTCATAATAATATCTACCCGGGTTTTGCGAATCCAAACACAGTTATTTGTTTATTAATCATACTCAGCTGTTTTTCATTGCAATGTATTTCTTATGGAAATTTTGGGCATTTTAAGTTCCTCAAAACCCTATAAATGTTGTAAATTGAGATAAATCTTTATTTCATTACGCTCCTTCGAGGCCATATCTTTGATTTGAGGCATTTCCCAGCTCTCTATGACTTTCCAGGCTCCCACAAATTTTCTCTCAATATTCGGGTTACGAAATTATATATATATATATATATATATATATATATATATATATATATATATATATATATATATATATATATATTATATAACTAGTAATTTTCTTTAAACGATTGTCGTATAGAAAAAAAATACATTTAACATTTAGAACTAATAAACTGACACAGAACTGCTATATTTATTGTGTGAATTTAAATTTTGTAAATATGTTGACCTAATAAATTTTAAAATACAAAACCTAACCTAACCTTATGGCTACCAAATATCTGCAGCTAGTGCCTATTTAAGTCGAAATTAAAATATTACCATTTTTAATTTGCAAATGGTTTGATCGCAATTGTAACTGTAAAACAGGTGTTTGTTTAAATGATATGTTATAGCCGGGGATAAGCATAATATTCTACTATTCACGTGTCTAGGGTTAAACGGGTTTACTACCAGGCAAAATGTATATGATTTGCATGTAGACGTTTTCACTTGGAAAAATTCCTTACCACTAAACAATGTTGACATTTAGTTACAAAGTTAGATACATTTAGTGTTTGGTTAGAAACTAAGAGTGCCTAATGGATTAAGCTAATACGCTCAGCATGTTCGCCATAACTTGGCAGAAATTACGTAATATTAATGTGCAAACCAAACAAGAAACTCTGAGCAAAAATCTGATTTAGTTTTGAGTTTATGTTAAGATATTTTATGTTTAATGGATACAAAGCACATGTAATTTTCAGAATCCTTAAAAAAAAATTCATTGAAAACACTATACTGAAATACAATCACGCTATTTTATTATTATTTTTTTATCGGATTCATCTAACGAAAGATGCGTAAACTGCTTCGAGATTCAACATATTCAAACTCTTTATTTTATTGCAGGCTACTTACTCTAGTAGAAATACTTCATGCTTTTTGCTTTTATATATCATAGTGACACTTGAAGAGATTTGTAGATGTCACTAGTGGTAGATGTATGTAATACTAGTGGCGATAATTATAAATATCTATTTTAAATATGTAATATGTAGTAAAATGCCCCAATTGGCACACTTGATGGTTCGGAAGGGAAATACAACCTTGATGTGTCTAAAAATCCTAGTTTTACAATCGTGTTAAATTAACACAAAATCCTAGTTTTACAATCGTGCTAAATTAACACTAAAATCCTAGTTTTAAAATCGTGCCAAATTAACAATAAAAATCCTAGTTTTACAATCGTGCTAAATTAACACTAAAAATCCTAGTTTTACAATCGTGCTAAATTAACACTAAAAATCCTAGTTTTACAATCGTGCTAAATTAACACTAAAAATCCTAGTTTTACAATCGTGCTAAATTAACACTAAAAATCCTAGTTTTACAATCGTGCTAAATTAATTATAGTTATGTAAAGTAGTAAATTCGTTTATGAGAAAATATTCCGTTTGGATCTATATTTATAATTTATAATACAGTATAAATATTATAAAATATAGGACCAGGACTATTGTGCGACCACCATAAACTGTAACAGCCACCCACTCTCTAAACATATATGTCATAAACTACACTTATTTTAAAGTTTAATTAGCGCACGCATGAAGACACACACACACACGCACACAATTCGGCTGTATAGAGGGAAGAATGTTTTTATAATTACTATAATAAAAATGCGCTTTTTTTCTTTTAAAATTCATATACTCACTATTTGTTTACTGTAAATAATCTATAACCGTTTCATCATTGAATTAAAACGTATGCCGTCGCCTCTGGTTGAGGCTGACAATAAACCTAAATAGATTGAACTCCGCAAGCCTGAAACGCTAAAAGCGAAGTTTTGTTAGCCCTCGTCGAGGGGGATCGTTTAGCCGCATTTACAAAATAATAGGCTTCAGTTAATTTAAGCGACTCGCAAAATAAACGTTAACACGAACAAAGAGCCAGTGGGCCGAAGAAAACATTATGTATAAATCAGAGACACACTGGCGTGGACGATGTTGCGTTTCCACCTGAATCCGTTAATTGCTGAAACAAAATAATACTACAAAAAAGTAATTCTCTCCTTTAAATCACTTTTACAAGCCCTTCCAACCTTTTCATGTATTTAGTATTTAATGTTTCTATCTATCTAAATGTAATTTTAAATTTAAAAATTGAAAATATACATCTAATCATTGTTTGGGAAGTAAAAACCTATTATATATTTTCATGTTTTATCTGTTTATGTATTATTGTATGCTGTCCTATTGAATATACTATTGTTTTTGTCTATGTTTTTTTAGTTACAATTGACGTTTATAGATATAAAGTATATTATTGTCAAAGGTAGAATTCTAAATCGTAATAATTATACAATGTAGAAATTATCATCTTTGGAATATAAGTTTTGTAATTGTATTAAGGGATTAATGTGTTTAGATGACCTTTAAAATGGAGGTAAACATTGTTGAAACTAACAGAAATATGAGAGAACAATGTTTCTTTAATTAAATGTAATAATTAAGAGTCCAAGATGAGAGATTTTTACCAGGTTGTTAATGGAGTTTTATTCAAAACGGACGATATACCTACTGCAGGTTCAGTATTTGGCAAACTATTAAAAACAATTTGTAATGCAAAAGACTTGCAAAGTTTTATAATATAACGGGCAGAAAGTATATAATTATCTTCAAGAAATATTTTAGACTTGTCAGAAAACATTGCGAAAAATGTTTTTAAGGTTTTGTATTATTTAGAAGCTTATAAATAAAGTTTCACAGAGTAGTATTAAGTGAGCAAAGTAGACACAGACTTCCTGATATTAAAGAATAAAGTAAAAACGATGTGTCTTCGTTACACGTGGGCGTGCTGAGCTAAACATGAATAATGGTGCAGCCAATAACAGTTTAATTGCTATGGATCACTAGCACGTGCTCGGAATGCACTCTCCTTGACTGCAGTATTAGATACACTATTTATATAGTAAATTAACACTTCGTGTGGGAACAAATTAAGAGTTTTTAAATGATAGATCGTATTTAATCACTATCACTCCAGCTTGTATTAACTTTTCAAATAAAGTTTGGTTACACAATACAACAAAGAAGTGTCCTTAAATTAGGAATATAACTTTTTATGGAACAATCGGCAATAAAGGGACTAAAGTCATAAATAAATTTTATTTCCCTTGCTGTCCTATAAGCTGCGTCTCTAATCCTGTGACAAAACATGTAATTGTTTAAAGGTTGTACCTTATTATTTAAGGAAAAATGTTCTGCATGAATAACGTAAAGAATGAGTGACAAATGAGCAACAAAACATTTTTATACGAGACAGAAATCAGTATGGGCTTCATTAAATGTGAATAAATCTACGCTCCTGGAAAGGCACTGTTGATATTCATTTCAGTAGACATGTTGTTTACGCATGAGTAGGAGGATGGAGGTTTTCGGGATTAGTTGAATTTATTATATGCAACACATCCCACATTGAACGCGTCCTCAAAGTGTGTCGGTTTACATGATCTGGTACGTGGTATGCCGTAGTGCAGGAGTGCTAGTACGTTTGAGTATCTGCCAGTGCATTACAGGACCCTACAAGTGATAGCTGGGAAAGCTACATATAATACACACATCTGCAAGTGGAGATCTATAGTTAGAGATCTATAGGAGGAGATCAAACCATACCATTTAGATTTTGAGACGTAATATAAATTTCCACAATTTGTTTTTCTCACTACAAAATCTTTTCTTCTCAAGATTAATTTTTTTTTCTTATACAAAACAAATTTCGCTTGCTTTCACTGAGGAAGACTATGAAATAGGCAGGAAAAGCCACTACTCAGAATATGCTAAAACAAATTTTTATAATGACCAGTAATAAAATATTCCTCAACGAAATAATTCTTTGGTCGCGTCAGAATATTACTCTCTCATCAGTTACATTCGTTTTGTAAGTAGTTTGTTGTCAATGCAATTCCCTCGTATTGCTGATTAAACAGTACAGTGCACATAAGTGTAAAGGCTTAGCACCGTGAAAGACGGGCGTAGTGTTGCTTCGTAACGGTGCAGTTTGCAAGTGTTTACGCCCACTGGTTCGACGCTGATTGCATTGCTTTGCTTTATACAGTCAAGTGTGTTCAGAAGCAATGTTCTTGTTCACTGTTACTTGCTTTGTCACCATTTATTCGTAACATAACGTAACATTTCTTCTGAGTGTGTAAATAAAAGCTTTGGGTGATTAGAAATATTCGCCAGCTATTGATCAGTAGCTAAGTATTCTATATTTGTGTAACAATATACTTGAATTTTAAATGAAAAATAAGTTATACCGTTTTTAATGAGTTAAATAATTGCCACACCCACACACACATTCACAGAAACACGCAAACATACATACACATACACACACACACACACACACACACACACACACACACACACACACACACACACACACACACACACACAAACACACAAACACACACACAAACACACACACACACACACCCACACACACATTCACAGAAACACGCAAACATACACACACATACACACACACACACACACACACACAAACACACAAACACACATACACACACACACACACAAACACACACACACACACACACACATTCACAGAAACACGCAAACATATACACACATACACACACACACAAACACACAAACACACATACACACACACACACACACACACACACACACACACACACACACACAAACACACACACACACACACACACACACACTCACACACACATATATACATTTCATAAACACAAATGTTTAATTAACACAAAAAGTTCCATCATTGTAATATATCTCTTGATAATATCAGTGTGTTGAATTATTGAAAATCTTCCAAAAATTAATTTAATTTGCACTATTATTAGTCAACACTTTCTATTTATACAGTACAGTTTCAATACATTGTATTCATTTGGTCAGGTTAAAAAATATATTTTTAACTTGTAGTGAATGACCCTTCATGTTAGTATAGTTCATTATAAAAATATTATTTAATTAATTTTATAACTATTTACTAGGAATATCCTGTGGTGGACTTTAATAATAAATACATAAAAACTTCTTAACCCCAAACTTTCTTTATTTGACCCTTATGGGCATCTCAGTTACCAAGTCACCATCCTCAGACGGATAACATACAAATACTGTAACATACAGTCTTTGTATGTTATCCTTCTGAGGATGGTTACTTGGTAAGGGAAATGTACATAAGGGTAAAATAAAGAAAGTTTGTGGTTAAGAGGTTTTTATGTATTTATTATATATATATATATATATATATATATATATATATATATATACGTACACACACACACACACACACACACACACATATATATATATATATATATATATATATACGTACACACACACACACACACACACACATATATATATATATATATATATATATATATATATATATCAGTTACACTATAATGTACTTAAACAATAATCGTACTTGGTATATTTACAAGTTACTTTCGCGAACTTCAATTACGTGTCCTCATTTTCGAGCATCAATCGAGACTACGTGCTTCTAGTAGATTGCCAGGAATGTGGAATTTGCCGTGTTTCGTGGAGTACCGATATGTTTCTATTTTCGAATTCACTTAATTGTGGGAAAGTTTCTAGTTTGTCTTGGGTTTAGGTTTGTCTATTAAGTTGAATAATTATAATTATTCGATTTTATTTGCATATTTTTGTTTATGACGTTCTTTGTGTTTATAAATTTGTAGCTGTTTCCAGATTGTGTACTTTTTATCTGTTAGATGTATGTTTTCTAATGTGAAAAATGTTTTTGATGGCGTTTGTGTCTAAGTTTGAATTGTAAATACTTGGTTTGATGTATGTCTTGTGGTGGTCTTTATATCTGTCTATTAATTGGTTTCTTGTTTAGCCCATGCATAATTTGATACAGTCTGAGCATTCGATTTTATATATTCAGTTATTAAGTGGGAGTAATATTTTTTTCTGGTTGGTTACGGTATTTTGTGGATTATGCTTCCGTTTGTATTACGTACATATTGATCGTAATATTGATATCTTTTAGTAATTCCTTTTATGTTATATCTTATGTATGTGAATGTGGCACATTTCCGTTGTTGTTTGGAGTTTGTTTTTAGGTTGTTTTAATGTAGCTGTTATTTTAAATTCTAATTTATCTATAGTTGTTTTTGTTGTATCCATTTTTTGGGCTATTTGGGCCTGCTGGGTTTTCTTTGTTTTTAGTGACAGTTTTAGCATTCTGTTAAAGAGGGAGTTGTAAGCAGCCATTTTATGTTGTGGGGGTTGGTGAGAGTAGTTTGGTATGTGTTTGTGGTTTGTGTAGGTTTCTTAAACATTGAGTAATCAATGTTACTTTTATTTCTGGATATTGTTAGGTCTAGTTAGTTTTATTTCTTCCACGGTGAATTTTATGTTAGGTCATTATTATTTATTGCTTTATTTTAGGAGACGCACAATCCATCGTCAACTTATCTTATCCAATATCCGTTGGGGCTCTGTGTTAACATGAAGGGTTCAAATACACACGCTCCCAACGGACATTGGATATGATATGTTGATAATGGATTAAATACCTCCAAAAATATAACAATAAATAATATCATCCATAAAGAAATCAACAATTTACAAAATAACACAAAATAACCATGGAAGGAGAAATAAACAATAAAATAAACTATCTAGACCTAACAATAACAATGTTTTTGCCTAATTTGTAGGAAACTATTGTTAGAAAGCTAAAACCTGATGTAAAAGTATATTTAATGTTTTACAATAAATACTGAGGATAATCTCCGATTTAGTGAGTGTGGTGTAGACCTATAATGTGCATTTAAAATTCACTTTATAGCCCGTTTTACAAAGCTCAATCAACTTATTACTAAATACGATTTAGATTCACCTTTGATGCTCCTCCAGGGTGATTCTCGAAGAATCGGAAATACTTCAGAAGATAAATATATATCGAAAAATAAGAAAATATAAATACTCTTAAGGTAAGGTGTTTATAAATATAAATCGGAAATGCTATGTGGAAGATTTCCCCCCGATTTAGGCTCATTACAGAAATAAGTTTTTAACAACATTTTTATAACGGTAAATAAATATAAATACAGGTGTTTGTTTTATGGGATTTAGGTAAAATAGTGATATTATCAAGTTCGAGGATCGTTTTGTCAGTTATTTTGAGAATATCTGGGCGTTTTAAAACCGTTAATTCACACTGCTATTAATACTGTTAGAAGTATTCATTTGTCTATCACAATTTACTAAATTAATAATGTCCTCATTGGAATTCGTATTAAACTTAGTTTTCACCGAAATAAGTTTTTATTTAATAAAAACTATTTTATAAAATCTAATTAAAAAGTATTACATTTAAAAAATAATATATATAAAATTATTGTATTCAATGTTTGGAATATCCTTCAAGATAAAATAACTTTTGAAATATTTTTATTTGTTTAAAAATGTTTGCCCCATAAAACGGAAAAAAGTTTTATATTTCTCATTTTAATTGTTGTAATTTAGTTTCAGTAGAAAAAAAAGGCACTTACATAAAATACAAGTGCCAATGTAACGAGTACACTAAGCTGTAAGATGTTTTAAATAGAGTAAGCTCAAATAGACGGATTCTATAAGAACATCAACTATAGTAGAAAAATAAAAATTCAGTACTACGATGGATAAATAAAATAATTATAGTACCTAAAACGGATAAATACAATAAGTACAGTACCTATAACAGATTATTAAAAAATGCAGTACCTATAATAGATAAGTACAATAAGTACAATATATATAATAGATAAATACAATAAGTGAAGTACCTGTAATGAGAAATGCAATAAGTACAGTACCTAGATATAGATAAATTAAAAATACACTACCTACAATAGATAAATACAATGTGTATATATGATTGAGTACATTTTTCTGCCATTCCTAACTTTTCAATATTCTCTGCTGTTCACGCGTTTTGGATTAACTCCATTTTCAAAACTTCAATAGTACTTTAGAGTACTAATGAAGTTTTGAAAATGGAGTTAATCCAAAACGCGTCAACAGAAGGGAATATTGAAAAGTTAGGAATGGCAGACAAGTGTACTCAAACATATAGAAATATTCCTAACAGATATGAGGATGAGTATATTAATAATTACAATGCGTATAGTACATATTTAATAGATACATACAATAAGCACAGTGGGCCAACCTACAGTAAATAAATAAAAGTACAGTATGTACAATAGATAAATACAATATGTACATTATCTATAATAGATACATACAATAAGCATAGTACTTAAATAAATACATATAGTACGTACTGTATCTACAATAGATAAATAAAGGTACAGCACTACAATAGTTAAATACAACACATAAATAAAGTACAATACCTACAATAGATAAATACAGTGTGTACAGTACCTACAATAGCTCTAATAGATCGATAAAGCTTCAACATAGTACTCCAACCTAAATAAGTGTTATAAAAAAGTAATACGTTCTATCAAGGCCACGTGACTGACTATTTATCAAAAGTAGCAAACGTCTCTCTTTGTCTCTATTTTATACGATTTGTTCCTTTCAGTTAAAGTCTCTTTGTTCGAAGACGGGATCGTCAAAAACAAATTACGTTTTTGCGAGTCGCTCAAATTAATTGAAGCCCATTATTTTATAAATGCGGTTAAGCAATTCCCTTGCGACCCTTCACTTTAGCGGTTGACAAAAACTTGGCTCTAACGGTTTCAGTCTATTTGTCTTAATTGTCTGTTCGAAGTTGAGAGAATAAGCAATTCTATTGGAGGGTTACAGTGAGACCGGAATGTACGAATGGATATTAAATCCAAAAGTATATTAAAAAAGACTTCACTCACTAATTCAAATTGTCGAAAGTAAATGTTTACTTGGTATGTTTAAAAATAGCAAATATTGACACATATGTTCAATCTTAAAATTTGAAACAGTTTGGCGAAAGATGAGGTACACGCCGAGGTTATACTTCCAAAATCTAGACTCTATCAATCTATCTGATTACTTTATGTTACTATTAAATTTTCAAAAAACTGTTGAGCATTTTACGTGTACTGCGCCTACCATTGCTATATATATATATATATATATATATATATATATATATATATATATATATATATATTTACTAACATATTTTGGACAATCTCCTTCAACCAAAACTTTCTATAAACAATGCGAGTATAACAGTAAGATATCTGATGATGATAGGAGTGGCAGAAACTAACGATATTAAACAGATTTAAACTATGTCAATTTCTACCATTTCGTTGAAATATCAGAGACAATTTCGGTAGATAAGCACGGAGAGTTATTATGGGTAAACCCAAATCAACATTACTGGCACATTTAACATTTATAAAAGATTCAACTCAAATTATTAAAAATTCGATACGTCAAGTACTTTGACATAGATTTCTACAGATGTTTGGCTTACGCACCACATATACATTGTTTTATTATAAAAGTAACAATAACATATAGCCTGTTGCCCATTACGACAGTTAGGGCGCTTCAGTGCCTAAGAATCTAGAAATATTCCTATAAAAGCTTCTGGGGATGGACTTCGAACAATAAATAGCACGATTAAATCTTTAAAAAATTGTAAAAACATAAATATAAGTGCTTGAGATATAAAAATATACATTTAAATCTGGCAAATTGAGGCTACATATTAACAGATGTTAAAGTATACAAAAGAACAAACTGTCAAATTACATTATTAGAAATGTCCACAATACATACAAACTACATTATGTGACAAGCCATGATGGACTATAGGGCAGACATTAAAGACCTCTTAAATGCTCCTTGTCATACAGGGTGATTCAGGAGGAATCTGCCACACTGCACAAGTTTATTCGTCTCACCAAAATAATGAAAAAGTTCTAATAAATATGGACCCGGCTATGTTTCACTAGCGAGTTATACAGGGACAAAGATTTCACCTAAAATTCAATTCCCTCAGTGAAATTCACTAACACTGAAGTTATTACGGAGTTGAGTTTGTTAGTTAGATTCGTTTTATGTAAAATGAACTGACAAATCGTATAAAACTTATCCCAGAACTCTAATCCAACAGTTTAGGAGAAAATTGGTGCAAATAAAAAAAGGTTAGGGTTGCTTATTAAAAAATACTACAATAATTCCGGTAAATTTCCTATAAACAAAAATAAATGTTCAATATAATGCTCAGAGAATTTTATTCTGAAAAAAGGCATGTAAATAATGTCAATAAAAACGGAGTACTTTGCTTATAAATTAAATTTTATTAAGTGTTACACTAAAATAAACATTTTATTGAAAACTTTGTAGGCAATTTAACGAATTAATGTAAACCAAACGTAAAAAAGTATGTTTCGACCCTAACCTTTTTTGCTTTACCTCAATTTTCTCCCAAACTATTAAGGATAGAGTTCTGGGACAGGGTTTATACAAATTGTCAGATCATTAAAAAAATTTTTATCTAATTTTCAGCCCTAAAATTTCAGTGTGAGTTAATTCACTGAGGGAGCTGAATTTCAGGTGAAGTATTTAAACCAGTTTAACTCGCCAATGAAGAATTTCCAGATCCATTTTTATATAAACATTTTTCATTATTTTGGTGAGAGGAATAAGCTTGTGCACTGTGGCAGGTTCTTCTTGAAATATTCTGTACGGATGCAAGGGGGAAAGACCGAGCGGACGGGGGGGGGGCGTTGCAAAACACACACACACACACACACACACACACACACACACACACACACACACACACACATAGACACACACACACACACACACATACACACTTACATTACAATGTATGCATACATACATACATACATAGATACATATACTTATAACCATCAGGGGTTCTCATTGTCCTACGTTCTGTCCAAGCTATTAAGGAAAAGTTTTATTCACTGATTGATTATATTATTATTCTCTCTCTCTCTCTCTTGATATATATATATATATTTATATATATATATATATATATATATATATATATATATTAAATATGGTGATATGTTTTCTTGTAATATAGTTAATAAATTAAAAATATTTCAAAAAGAAGAATACTTTTAATGAAAATATTAAAAGTTTTTGAAATATTTTTAATTTATTAACTATATTACAAGAAAACATATCACCATATTTAATATATATATATATATATATATATATATTTTATAACATAAAGTACGAGGCTTTAGATTAAATTCAGTTAGTTCCTAAAATAATGATCAAGCAAGTGTGCAACCTAGTGTAGAATTAAGCAAGGAAAGACACAAATAGTTTTTCTAGTGCGGACAAAGCAGGTACCATGTCATTATCCTTTTCCAGGAAAGCTATAAGTTGAGTCCGGCACCCATAGACAATAGAGAAGAGTCCATAGTGGTTAAGACGGGAAATCCAGCGGCCAATATAGTCATGGGAAAATAACTGTGTACCGGTAGGTTTAGCTCATTGTAGAACTGTGGGCAACTTACATAGAACGTTTTGGTGGTAGTGGGAAAGATTAGATATTGAATAAAAACTAAATGATCGGGGAAGTTGGGAGAGTTTTGAGAGGAGTCTCAGAATAAGACAGGTTGGTGGGGACAAGGATGGAAGTGTTGTAAAGGGAGAATTTTGTTAAATTAAGTAAAGAGTTTTTTTATAAGTAAAATTTAGAAAAGTGCGACGTAAAAGTTATTTTTAGAAATATAAAAGTAAGTGTTTTTGTGTGTCAAGTGTAAGTGCAGAGGATAACTAAAGACCAGGATTCCAGGGACTGTTCAGAACAATAGGTATTATTTAAATATAAGTGTAGCCAACAGACATCTATCTTTTAGTTCAGAACAAAGTTTAATTTCATCAAAATCTATAAAAATTATTCTAGTTTTACCATTTCGAATTTAAAAGCAAAGTTCCTGTAATAGCGACCCGAGAGCAAGAATAAAATTTTAATACTGTTTTTTTGTTATGTTATTTTATTAGAAATTTAAAGCCTCAGAAGTCCACCTTTTATCATTGTAATATTAGTTAAGATATCAATCCTGTCACTGCAAAATATTAATATAAATTTGGAATAATGTGTAAAGTTAATTGAAGAGAATAAATGCAAGTGATGTTTAAAAATTTGTAAGATTGTTAATTCTTTATAAACCTGAAGGTGGGACATTAAATAGGTAAGGTAAATAAATAACATTTAAATATAAATTTAATTATAACAAAAGTTAAGTTATAATATATATATATATATATATATATATATATATATATATATATATTTTAACCTTTAAACTTGGTATATTATTACTAGTACCTAAAGTGACGGCCAGGCATTTTTTAGGTTCTTAATTACTGACACTTTGAAGATTGATAAAATATTATGTATTTATTGAATTCTAATTTTACAATAGTTTTTATGTGTTCCATTGGCCATGATAACCTTTTTTTCCATTGGCATAAAATTTATATAAATAAACAATATATATATATATATATATATATATATATACACACACACACACACACACACATACATATTTATAGGATATGTTTGCAGCTCTGTTTTAAAATCACACGAGATGACAGAAGAATTTAAAGCACAAATCATAAAGAACTTGAATCTTTGACCCATTCCACGGGAGGGACATGTTTTTATGAAGCGAATGTAGAAATAGTCTCCTTAATTTTGCAAAGGGGTTAATGCTCGTAGTTCAACCTTTTAAAGTTACTCTGCCAAAAATGTAAATGTTATACCATGTTTCCTGGTCTGTTACATTTCAACACAGAAAATTGCAGTCGAAATTTGGTCCTTTATCCTACTCTTGTATTTAGGAGTTGAATCCTTAGTATGTCATAAATAAAAAATCATTTCATATTTATGGGAGGTTTCATATCTATCGCCACTGCATCATTATCATTTTATTTTAGATTATTACAATTGTCTATATTTGTTTGTTTTCTTGCTTGTTATAAATATTGTGTAGAATATTGTATATTAAATAGAGACAGTCGAGTGTTAGAATGTATATTGACATTTCGTTCTATCTGACAGCCTCACCGGCATTCCGGAAGTGTAATCCAATAGACAGGTACAACGTCACTGTCTGCCCCTGTACTCAGCACAATACTGTATCTGAGATGTTTTGGAGCGAAAGAATCAATAGTAAAACATGGCTCGTCTTTGTGAGGGCAGTGAAGCTTGTAAGTCGTAAGGGGTGTCGGGGCTGGAACTAGATTTATTAATCGTTTGCTTAGACCCTCAATTGATTTGTCGTGACAAATGGCAGTGCCGTTCCCTTGGACAGTTCGAGATTCCTTTCAAAATTTATGGTATTCTGATTTTCATACAATTTTGAGTTGTACACAATTATATAATAAATACATATATAACTATACATTTTATAAGACGATTGAATAAACTCTTTTATAAATATAAATTTTTGTTCATAACGTTTTATTTTAAAGACGTTTCTTCTTATGGAATGAGTTTTTAAAACATTAACATCTTTATCAGGATAATAATTCTAACTATTTTTATGTTTATCACAGTTTTTATACATAAATGTTTTAAATCAAGATTTTAACAATTTTTAAAAATGAATTTATGTTACACGTCAGCTTTCTAAGGTCTATACAAAATAACGATAGCGACATCAAAACATATGATTTTTATATTTAGAAACTGTTAATTGTGTCTCGTTAATTAGAACATGAGAAGGATTTAAAGCAGGCCAGTATATATATAATTACAAATATACTCATTTGTTGGAAACAACTACTTTTTAAACTTAAAATACTTTTATGTTTGTTAATTGTTCAGCGTATTTCAATAAACATTCCGTATTCTACTCCAGGCACACACTCTTTAGAAGCTTTGTGTAAGAAGAGATACAACAATATTTTCAATAAATTCAAATTACATTTTTATTAAATACAGAGCAAAACTGAGGTGAGGATTACTAACACAAAACCAGTAAATATAACATTATGTGTTAATAAATTAAGTAGAGGAATTTTTAGTTATAGTCACTTTAAAAAATGGTAGGCTTTGTAGGCATTTCTCTTCAGTATGGTTGAGACCAGCTCTATTTCTGGTAAATAACCAGTAATTTTCATAAGTACTGTTAATTTTCTTTCATTTCTAGTACCAGATGATCATTATAATCATTCATTAGTCCTACCCTTTTGTGTAGTGTTACCTTTCTTCCCTTAGGTGTACAGGATGCAATAACAAGTAGATATGCCTTATTGTTGTAAGTATGCAAAGCTGCCCACGCGATTCTCCGGTACTCTCTAACAGGCGGTTTATATGCTACCTAATCCTAGCTATCCTAGCTTAATCGTACCTATTATTAATCATTTCCTGTCCTTTATAGACGATAATAGCCATACTGACTGATCACAAAGGCTGTATTTTTTTTACCTCTAAACATATGTTACAGGGAGTGATAAATGTTCAACAATTTGAATGATTTTGTTGAACTTTCATTTGCCTGTAAATGTCTGTTTGCCATGTAAACATTTCCATTTATTGTTTATATTTAGGTAATTTTACACCTTTTATTTTGTGTTTTAAATAAAACATCATGCTATCATTAAATTTGCACACTTGAACCTACGAGTCTTTTGTTCTTATTGCACAAATGCAGACTGATGATAGTAGTTTGTTGAAATAAACAAATATTTTCTTGTAATTTAATGAAAATTAGTAATATGAATCTCATCTATTAAGATTTGTCGTTGAATTGAACAATACAATAACGCAATATTGTGCTAGCAGCTATTGTATAACACATTACGTAGATTTGATATTCCCTAATGGAGCTTTCCAAATAGAGTCTATCCAGATTGTTTGATATTAGTATCTGTGTAATGTTCAGCATATAGACAAGCATACGCTGGCGCGCTCGCACGGACGAACGGAGGCGATAGCGTGACCCTCCTACACCCTCTACTAGGGTCTTAAACCCTTTCACAATCCTTTCCAATCATTGGTAACATTTATACTATTAAATTGCTTAAAAAAACAGAATGTATTATTAATAGTACTGTAATAAACAAATATATTGTTATATCGCCACTTTTTTTATTTCACTTACACAGCCAAATACTATTTCATATGATTTCAGAAAGAATACTTACTGTAATTAATAGATTTCGAAATTGGATCGAACTGGTTATAGAGATATTGTTTAATAAAATATTAAATAAGGAAAATGTAGGTAACTTTTCATCACGTGATCCCGTGTAAAGTTGAGAATGGAAGACGGAGCAAAAAATATCCATTCTGAAAGTTATCTTACGTGGCAGCTTAACCTAAGACCTGCTGGAAACTTCGAGAATATTAAACATTTGAATAAGTGCAAAAATGTGGGGAGAAAAATCTTAAAACTTGTAAAAGTTTTTAATAAGTAAATGTTTGTAAAGAAAACTACATTCTATGAATCACTGATTAATCACAGTAAAGCGATTAATTTTGTTTTACTAAAAATAGGTTACTGCCATTTTCAATGCAATTATCTATTAATATATCATCAAAAAAATTTCTTATCAGTCGTAATTAATATTAGTATTAGAAAATCTTACAAATACAGGATTCATTACGAAGAAACGTTTAAAGATTTTCGTCAAGCACAGTGTGCAAAGATCAATCACTCTGACAAACAAGACTAGTAAACCTAGATTAACCAACAGTGTTTATAAATTTATTACGCTGCTATGTATAAATACATAATATCTATGACACTAAATGTAGTAATGAAATGAATAGTTCTGGTAACCATGTTGTTAAATCCAGCTTGTTAAATTAGATTGTTCTTGCTGATGGTGGTCACACACACACACACACACACACACACACACACACACACACACACACACACACACACACACACACACACACACACACACACACACACACACACACACACACACACACACACACACACACACACACACACACACACACACACACACACACACACACACACACACACACACACACACACACACACACACACACACACACACACACACACACACACACACACACACACACACACACACACACACACACACACACACACACACACACACACACACACACACACACACACACACACACACACACACACACACACACACACACACACACACACACACACACACACACACACACACACACACACACTTATCACTTTCACTATATGTACTTAAACAAGAATCTTTCTCGGTATTTATGCGATTTAACTTTCAAAGATTGATAGTATCTCCATTATTGTGCATCACTGGTCTACCACAACCCCCGGTCAGTGATGCTCGATAATGGAGATACTATCAATCTTTGAAAGTTAACTCGCATAAATACCAAGTAAGATTCTTGTTTAAGTACATATAGTGAAAGTGATATATATATATATATATATATATATATATATATATATATATATATATATCAGAAATATTGTTATTCTACGTTTACAAGTAAACCATTAAAGGTCTTAAATATACCATTATACATATTAACTATATTTTGTAATAAAGATATCACTTATAATTCCCCGTCCCAAAATTGTCAGAGGTTTTCTTATTTAAAAATGAAATATTTTGATTTTTTTGTTTGAAATTTTGCTTTAGCCCACATTATTTTTTGTAGCATAATAGTTCAGTGAACAGAATAATTGGAATCCGATGTCATGGATTAGATCCCCGTCAGTGCATTTTCAGAGTCTAGCTCGACTTAGTGTTTAAAAATAATTTTCTGAATAAATCGTCCAGAAAATAAATGAGTTGCAGTGCTAATATTACAAACACACTGTAAAGCTTAAGGCCCATGGCTTTGTCTCATCTCTCTTACATCCATTTATTATTTCTCCAACAGTCCATTGGCATTTCATTTTGACGATTCTTTGTCACTGATTTAAGGCGAGTACGACATTACAAGCTATCGATAATTAATTTTTATTTATAAGAAAGTTTCATATGTTGATAAAGATAATGAATATGTTTATGAAATAACTGAAGGTTATTATTTAAAAATGGTCCCGAATCAACTGTTTTGATACATACGATTTGTAATACATTAAGATGTATGTGTAGATGCAAATGTTCTATATCTAGAAGGAAATGTTATATATGTAGATGCAAATGTCCTATATATAGATGTAAATACTCTACATGTAAATGGAAATGTTCTATTTTCAGATATAAATGTTGTAAATATAGATGCTTTTTCTATTTGTAGATACAATTGTTCTATATATAGATGCTTTTTTCTATTTGTAGATGCAAATGTTCTATATGGAGAAGCAAAAATGTACTATATGTAAATACAAATGCTCTATATGGAGATGAAAATATTCTATATGTAGATGGACATGGTCTATACTTAGATGAAAGTGTTCCATATGGAGATGCAAACGTTCTACATGGAGATGCAAATGTTCTAAATGGAGGTACAAATGTTATATATGGAGATGCAAATGTTATATATGTAGATGCAAATGTTTTATATGTAGATGCAAATGCTTTATATGGAGATGAAAATATCTATACGTAGATGCAAATGTTCGATACGTAGATGCAAATATTCTATATGTAGATGCAAATGCTTTATATGTAGATGCAAATGTTCTATATGTATATGCAAATGTTCTATATGTAGATGCAAATGTTATATATGCTGATTTAAATGCTCTATATGGATATGAAAATATTCTATTTATAGATGCAAATGCTCTATACGTACATGAAAGTGTTCTTTATGTAGATGCACAAATTTTATATGGAGATGCAAATATTTTATATGTAGATGCCAATGCTCTATATATAGATGCAAATGTTCTATGTGTAGATACAAATGTTCTATATGTAGAAACAAATGTTCTATATGTAGGAGAAAATGTTCTATATGTACATGCAAATGTTGTATATGCTGGTGGAAATGCTCTATATGGAGATTAAAATATTCTATATGTAGATGCAAATACTCTATACTTAGATGAAAGTGTTCTATATGTAGTTGCAAATGTTCTATATGGAGATTAAAATGTTTTATATGTAGAAGCAAATGTTCTATATGTAGAAGCAAATGTTTGATATGTAGATGCAAAAGGTCTATATGTAGAAGCAAATGTTCTATATGTAGGAGCAAATGTTCTATATGGAGATTAAAATGTTTTATATGTAGAAGCAAATGTTCTATATGTAGAAGCAAATGTTCTATATGTAGGAGTAAATGTTCTATATGGAGATTAAAATGTTTTATATGTAGAAGCAAATGTTTGATATGTAGATGCAAAAGGTCTATATGTAGAAGCAAATGTTCTATATGGAGAAGCAAATGTTCTATATGGAGATTAAAATGTTTTATATGTAGAAGCAAATGTTCTATATGTAGAAGCAAATGTTTGATATGTAGATGCAAAAGGTCTATATGTAGAAGCAAATGTTCTATATGTGAAGCAAATGATCTATATGTAGAAGCAAATGGTGTATATGTAGAAGCAAATGATCTATATGTAGAAGCGAATGTTTTATATGTAGAAGCAAATGTTTGATATGTAGATGCAAAAGGTCTATATGTAGAAGCAAATGTTCTATATGTAGAAGCAAATGTTCTATATGGCGATTAAAATGTTGTATATGTAGAAGCAAATGTTCTATATGTAGAAGCAAATGTTTGATATGTAGATGCAAAAGTTCTATATGTAGAAGCAAATGTTCTATATGTAGGAGCAAATGTTCTATATGTGAAGCAAATGATCTATATGTAGAAGTAAATGGTATATATGTAGAAGCAAATGATCTATATGTAGAAGCGAATGTTGTATATGTAGATGCAAATGTTGTATATGTAGAAGTAAATGTTCTCTATTTGAAGCAAATGATCTATATGTAGAAGCAAATGATCTATATGTGGAAGCAAATGTTGTATATGTAGAAGCAAATGTTGTATATGTAGAAGCAAATGTTGTATATGTGAAGCAAATGATCTATATGTAGAAGCAAATGATCTATATGTAGAAGCAAATGTTGTATATGTAGATGCAAATGGTTCATAGACTCCCCGTTCGCGTCTCTCCAAACAAATTATAACAAAGTGCAGTTTCTAGTAATGACATTATTAAGATTGCTATCTATTCCTTCAGTTTATGGTTTAGAGTAGCCATTTGTTTTATATAGTTAATTAAGCTACAACCCAAGTTTATTCTGGTGAACAGATAACAAGCTAGACGTAGCAGAATAAATGAATAATTTTATGAGTTTAATTTCTCATTTAAAGAACGACTTTATTGGTGTTATTTCCAACCCATTATGTAAAATGTCTTATTAATATTTAATATTCGAGCAAAAAATAACTCTTAAGATATTTTCATAAATTATTTATAGGTAATTTTATAATTGTTCATAAGACTTATTACTCACAAAAATATTTTTAATAACAAACATGTTTTCATACATTTCAAGTTTTTTATCAGCGTAAACCATATTTATAAGTTGTTATAAATACATTAATAAATATAGTGTATGTCAACAATAATGTGGACAAACTGTGGTGTATTTTTTTACTATAAATAGATAAAACCTCTAAACCACATAAACTTTACATGTAAATCTTGATGTATATATCGATTGCAAAAAAACCATCATAGATAATAATGTGTGGTTGTATAAACAAAGCCAAATAGTAGGCTACCTATCGTCTCCGACACTCCAGGGGAAATGAACCTTTGATCCGTTGGATATGAATTACGTTCTTGTTTGCTACTATTCCAAGTTAGTATATTAAACCTCATGTTAGGATACAAGCATTACGAGGTACTCTGTAGTAATTTATATATATATATATATATATATATATATATATATATATATATATATATAGAATTTTAAAGTTTAGAAGTTATACAGAATATGTTTCGACAGTTATGTAGTTATTTCACTTATGCAAATACTTTTTATATGGACGATCAGACATACAATGTGTTTCACCAAATACATGGCCAGACATAAAACACACATTAAAATGCAAAAGTTGTTTTACACATCTATTATGGTACGCCGGTCGTGTGCGAATATATCTGTGCGAGTCTCATCTGTGGGAAAGCGTTCCACAATTTAGCAGCAGACGTTTGGTTTTATCTAATGCTCTTTGTAATCGTGGGTCTTCTTGACGTTAATAGTTCCACTATGAGTATGAGTATATTATGTAAAAGTTGAGGGCGAAGTGATGATTTCGAAAGAGAATTCGCTCTTGCCTATTTTTAAAATTTCAAAGGATTCAATGTATCGATGTAATAAGATGCTTGTAATAAGATGACTTGAAAATATGATTTAGGAGTCTTTTTAAATTTTAGTTTTGGGCTAGTTTTAGTGTCGGAGCTTTCGAGCACAGAATCTTAAGTTTTTCATCGTGAGTATTAGACTGCTATCCTATTTTAAAATTTCTGGCATTCCACTCTATGTATTTTGTAAACTATGATGATTTTTATTTGACGACTTTGTGCTTTACTAGTTTTCAATGACAATACTATATTTACCGGACCAAAATACGAAATGTGGTAAAAACTCATTCTAACTTAACCTGTGTTTTGTTGAGTTTTTTCTGATAGAACTTTCTAAAAATGTAGATTCCGAAACTGATGTATTAATTGGCTTATCCATGGAGCTACGTATTTTATTGAATTACTTTTTTCTTAATACACTCACTGTTTAAAGACTTAGTGAATTTAGTTTAGTGTTGAGCCGACTCCGAATTATGACCGACTGCGATGTGATGTAACAAGTATTGTTGCAGCAGTTTTGGCGATTGTTACCTCAAATGGTCTATTTAATTGAGCTGTTTTAGACTTTCTATAAGCAATTGCTTTGCGATGGGGAAGTATTTAAGATTAATATTTTATTTTTATCGGCGCATGCGCAGGTAGATGCCGTAGGTAGTTTATTAAAGGTCTAATGATCTGGCCTAATAATGCATGTATGAGGAGCCCTCAATGAGAAGCCAGAGCGTTCATTGGTTTGACGGTTCATGTTTCTGTAAGTTAATAAGTAGTACGAAAATAATTGTCCAAACTAATTGTACATGAACTATAAAGGAAAATGGAAAATTCTATTTCTATTTTAACACTTAATATTGTTATTCTGACATTATAAATGTATATAAATATTTATAATAATTGTAATTATAAAATTAAAAAAAAATTCTTTGTTGATTTACGTATAAATTGATTTAAAAAAAAAATTGATATTAAATTTTTCGTTATATAATAACAGAACCTTTCAATGACTTGTACATGTGTAATTAACAATTTCTATGAATAGGTTTTATTAATCTCTTCATCATAAATTACATGTAGCATCACAGTTGTAACAACTTTACCTTATTCACTCAATGCCTTGACTTCTTAATCTCAGAGTGTGCTTCTGACGAACTGCTCTGGAAGGCGATCCCATTTAACAAATAACTATAGGCACAAATATTCTTTGAGCTTAGCTTGTGAGGTTATGCTAAAAACAAATAAAAACACTTTCACTGGGAACGTTTTCACTGGAAGGTAACATCGTGAGGCTCGTTATACATACCGGAGTATGTATATTCTCCAAAGCGCGTAAATTATTTGCTCAGTAAGTTATACGAGTATCCTCAATTATAACATATGAAGTCATACAACAGCTGTTCAAATCATTTTAAAATGCAATTTCACAATAATCCATTCACGTCATATATTCATTTTATTATAGCACATTTATTAGTAGACGCTATTACGGGCTTGCTGCACCGGAATTTAAACACTATTTAAAATAAACAAATATTCTTTGAGCTTAGCTTGTGAGGTTATGTTAGAAACAAATACAAACATACTCAAAACTCACAAATTATTCATTTATTTACTCATACGCGTTTCAATGACAAAGTCATCATCATCAGGGAGTGTTACTACTACAAACTCTAACTTACAACTAGGGTGAGAGTAATTTTTTTTTCTCCTTTTGTTGCGCTAATTACAACAATATAGAATTTGTATATTGGAAAACTTTGTATATTAATAGGAATAAAAATAATATTGTAAACAACGAGTCAGGCGCTATTCCAAATTCTATATTGTTGTAATTTGCGCAACAAAAGGGCGGGATTAATAAAATTTATTGTAACTTTTAGGTTAAATATTTTGACATAATAATAATGTGTAATATTAATTATCTATTTTGTTTATATGTAATTATGTTGTATATTACAAATTTTATTTTAATTATTGAGTTAGGTACAAAATTTCTATTTGTTGTATCATGTTTAAAGTAGGGTTAGTAACTGTTGTTTTGACAAGTGGGCGTGGTAACGCCTACTGTATAAATACGGAAGTGTAACCTTACTTTCACCCTAGTTGTAAGTTAGAGTTTGTAGTAGTAACACTCACTGATGATGATGACTTTGTCAGTGAAACGCGAATGAGTAAATAAATGAATAATTTGTGAGTTTTGTGTATGTTTTTATTTGTTTTTAACTATAGGCAGTTCAACAGTGTAATATTAATTCTTGTTTAATTTAGTAAGCAACAATAAATATTCTATGGTGACAATGTTTATTAGCAATGTTACCTTATAATATTAATTTAAATTAAACAGTATATTCTAGCTCATAGGTCTTCGGGAATCTTTATGTTACCTTAATATTAGTCGGGGAAAATATAGTTTATATTTATTAATATCAGTTGAGTTAAATTGATTTATCAGGTCGTTTTATGATGACGGAATTGGCTTCTTTATCGTTTATTACATGAAAATAATTAGTGATTGGCAGTTTTTAGATTTATGGTGATCATTTATTTGGTTAATTGATCTTTAGAAATATTTATTAAATTGCAAATGAAAGTTTTTTTAAACAATTTAGAATTTCTTTACAATAAATCTCTAGTACTTATAGAGTGAGTGTGAAGCAATGGGCGAGTCCCTCGCGTTGCTTCTGACGAGCTCCTATTGCGTCGGTATTGGGCTCCTGTGAGCCTCCGAGTCGCTGTAAGACGACTCATTAGTAAGACGCTGTGACCACTTCATTATATACTCAATGATTAATAAATAAGTTGTTCCTTAGTCACTTTACCAATATTTATGTATTTAAAATTTAATTAATAATTCACAATTCTTAATTGATTTCAATAATCACTTACTTTTAATTGATTTAAAACACTTTTTGTTTTTCAAACAAAAACAGAAAAATACTGATTTCTATGCCCATTCAACGTATCACTTCCCTTGCAACCTTACGACTTCCTTGTCCCAACGGCTCTCACTTTACGTTTTTACCTCGTCTAGTCAGGATTCCCTCACTTCTCTTTACTCTAATGTGATATTTTTTTGAAAATTCACATCAATCAGCTCTTCCTAAATATTTATATTTCTATCCAATCATACGTTCTATTAGAGATAATTTCGCCCTACGTTCGTTCGCTTTTCCTGTACGTTCATCCCTGGTGCCAGCTGGTGTTTCAAAGCCTGGTTCAATTTTCATTTCAAAACCTTATGATGAGTAAAATTTATGGTCGCTTTTGCTTCTTACGTGGGAGTTTTTTTTTGTTGTTAACACTAATCATAAATAAGAAGCTAGAAACGCTACTCCGATCCTGTATAAACTACAACGGTTATTTATGATATCAGACTTGAGTTTATACTTGCTACTTGAAGTAGCATTTCTAACGTAAGGTATTGAATTCGTTTAAAAAAATATTTATAATAATATATATTCTATATATTACATAATATATAATTATATTATTATACATCACAGTGGTTTTTATGTTTTATTATATGTTTGGTTAATAAAACAGCATGAGAGTGAGTACTTTTTACTGTAATGAAAATATTGCCAAAAACTTCAATTCCACAAAACTAATTAAAAAAAAACTAATATTACAAGTTACTTAAGTTTAAATCCTTATGTACATTTCGATTACCATGTCGTCATCGTCAGAGGGTCCTAATATCAAATTACAATCTAGAATACAATAATTTACAAACTAGACTGAGTTCGTTTAGACTAGTCGTCTGATAAAAAGTTCACATAGTTCATAAATGATTGTATTTTAGATTATAAGTTTTTGTGTTAGGATCCTCTGATGAAGATGATGATGAAATGGTAATCGAAATGTAAATAAGGGGGAAAAGTAACTTGTATGATGAGTTATTTTTATTATTTTAATAATATTGGGCTTTATGCCAATATTTTTATTGTAATACATTTTACCACGGCACTCTTGATAATGTGTAGGGTGTTATTACATTTTATTAAATTAGACCAAATCTACGTGAAAGATATATATTTAGATTTACTTGCTCGCGTGATTATGATTGTATGTAGTTGAAATATAGAGACTATAAGTGGCAAGTATCAAAAGCTACTGGCAGTAAATTAAGTATTATATATATCAATTATTTAAAATTAACTACGGATAATAATAAATTAAATTTATCATAATTAATTAAAACCTGTAGTATATTGCTCAATCTGCTATTCATACATTTATTTTCTAGATAAATACAAATTCTACTTAAAACACGTGACAATTTTAATATCAAAATATTCAATTAAAATGATTGATTGCATATAAAAAATTAATTTTCACAAAAATTCCTCGCAAAGTATCATTTCATGCAATAAATGTGAAACCATTTATTTGCAATTGTTTCAAATCGTTCAGCCCGGAGTGGAGTGACGAGATCTTCGGACTTGTTGAACCTACAAACATCCGTTACCATGGAAACAAGGATCGATACAAGTTAAGCTCCGATACTTCCTTCAGGTTCAGTCACGTACACAGACAGACAGATAGAGGGACAGAAGAGGATTACGATCATGTTTCTTTCAATTATGTATAAATGTATACAGACAAAAACACATCTAATTTTCATTTAAATGAAATTTATGTAAATTTAGCATGAGTTGTTAAACAGAATAGTTTTGTTCTAGCCTGTACAAAATCATGAAGTATTATATCATTTCAAATAAACAATTAAAACATTTGCTATATATTTTTTTTAGAAACAATACTTGAAAATGCATTTAAACAGAAGTTTGATAATTTATTTTCCATATAGATAATTTCTCACCGAGGCTCAGAACAGGCCTCTGGATTAAGTGATCCTGCCTATAGGGACTCCTGCTTATTTTACGGGGGTGGCACAGGGTAGACACGTGCTTATGATCCCCATAGAAACTATTTCCGGTATTCGGGTATTTAAGGCACTTAATTAGTTGAAAAGTGGTATCACGATCTAATTTTAACTAGAAAAAATCTTATATAAATTATAAATTTCTATAAAATAAAGAGAACACATTGTTAGAATTATTGTGCTATTTCATTAACCTTATAAAACTGTATCATTTTAGATTAAACCCACCCCCTTACCACTAATATTTACAGTGATATCGTTTATTAAAATACTAAGACATTTATTATCGTTGTTGTCGCTTAGTTATTGTTTCAACAAATTAGTAACATTAGTAATCTGTGAATGAATAAATTGTATAACATAAATTAAATTATAACTTGGTTAGTTTCATATGCATACTTTAAAATGTTGTTAGAGTTTATATATATATATATATATATATATATATATATATATATATATATATATATATATTTAAACAACATAGGTTATTTAAATACAAGAATATTTATTAATTTAATACAAAGCTTTTCGTTGGTAAACAGTACCAACATCATCAGGAATGAAAATATGTTGTTTTAAATTATTAAACATGAAAACGTATTATATATATATATATATATATATATATATATATATATATATTTATACATACATACATACATATATATATATATATATATATTAATATAAATATAAAATACGTTTTTTTCTTTAATAATTTAAAACAACACAGGTTATTCAAATACAAGAATATTTATTATTTTATATTAAAAGCTTTTCGTTGGTAAACAGTACCAACATCATCAGGAATGAAAATTACAATAATGTAAGCTATAATCCTCATATTACATTATTGTAATTTTCATTCCTGATGATGTTGGTACTGTTTACCAACGAAAAGCTTTGCATATAAATTATTAAATATTCTTGTATTTGAATAACCTATGTTGTTTTAAATTATTAAACAGGTATACAGGTATATATATATATATGCTGTGATTGTATTTGCGTATAATTTAAAAATCGACAGAAGCTTCGGAAATGAAAAGTCATGTGCTAATTGATTCTTAAATTATCAGCTGATGTACCCTAGTTTTACTGCATACTACCTCACAGGGTCACCAATGTAGGACACCTTCCCACTCTTTATTATCATTCATCATCTCTCTCCATATCTAACTGTCGCAGTACTTCTTCAGTGACGAATAATTGTTTTATTTTAAGATCATTAACATTAAACGTCTTACGGTTAATACTGGCATCTTATTTAAAGGCGTGATTGGATATTTGTCATTACATAGGATGCTTTCATATTTAGAAAATTTGGTCCAAAAACTAGTTGGTAGTATGTGTTTTAAATCATACTCATTAAAAAACAAAGAAACATTAAAATATTTACTAACGTTACTTGAAATATGCCTGTATATTGTGTGTTAATAGAATGATATGAAACTCTGGTCAAACAGCATTAATGTATAAAATGAACATAGTACCTAAATAACCTTTTCATGTTCGTCACTAAAGTTTACAAAAACTATTGCGAGCACAGTAGCGTCATTATAATTAATAAACAACAATAACTCTGGTAGCAAATAACAAAGAAGTATTTAGTTACTTAGAGCTTAGCTAGTGAGAACTATTCACAAATGTGAAAGTCAAAGTAGTGGACTCAAAATCTCACAAAAATTTGTCTTTTATAAACACACAAAACAAAATAGTTTCAGCGACGAAGTTGCCTTCCTCAGTACCTGGCTACTACTAACAAAGCATAGGTTAGTAGTAGCCAATCACTGAGAAAGGCGACTTCGTCGATGAAACTAGTTTGTTTTGTGTGTTTATTAAAGATGAATTTTTGTGAGATTTTGAGTCCACTACTTTGACTTTTACCTTTCTAACAAAGAAGTATTTGATGCCAGGGTTATTGTTGTTTATTAATTACTAAATTTTGTTAACAACTATATAACTACAATAATTTCATAAATGTTTTGTATAATGATTTTGCATCAAATTATATTTAGTTGTATTTTGTTTTCATTTACACATGCTGTTTTACAAGAACGTAACCTGATTATTATATTTGTGGACCTTCTGTACCTGTAGACTACAAAGACATAGAAATACCTTGGAGGGGAGTATCAAAGGCGAAAAGTTTTTAAAAAAAAATATACTCGTAAGATAACTGTAGGACCGTTCATAAGAATATTTTAGTATGTGAAGGAAGAATAAAAAAAAAACACTTTTTATTGTACACTTTTATTAATAATGTATACGTATTAACACTAAAATAAATACTTTTTCTGAATTTATATACACACTTTATAAAATATAGACACATATTTAAGTTAAACAATATTCAGTTTTTAACACAAGTTATGATTTTGATTGTTCTGCTTATGCGAATATCTTGCCTCATCTTACGTAATCACAGTTATACAGCACTGTAATATGTAGGTATGCTTTTACAGTATAAAGCAATGAAAACTAACTTTAATGGTTACAAACGTAACAAGACAGCATTAGAAAATATATCCTAAGGATAAATACAAAACAAAATGTTAACAATGCCTATCCTACTACACAGCTAATGCTTATATTACACATGAAATTCTGATGCGTTGTTGCTGAAACATGTTACACAATAACTTAGGTTAAATTAAATATTTGTGCAGCAGGCAGTAAAAAGCTTAGTGTTTATCTAAATTAAACTTCTTTATTTCTGAAATAGCGAGTTCAGATTTGTCGTCCATTTTAACTCAGTTTGACTACCTACTTATTTTCGACTTGACCCCGTCTGTCAATTAAAAATTGTAAAACATTTGTACACATAAAATGCTGCTATATTTGGGACAATTGTCAGTTAGTTACGGTGTCATTTTATGAAGTATTAACAATGTTTAAAGCGTCTGTTTTTAAAACTATATTTGTTCTAGGTTTGAATTTCATGTTTGTTTTCTTTTCGTTATTAAATTAACCAAATGCAATAGAGTTAAGATTATTACTTATATTTCTGGATATGTTATTGCAAAATCATATCTTTTTTCTAATATATTGATTAAAAGTTTTCTTGGATTAGATATTTTTAAATATTTTCTTGCCTCAGAGATTTAAACTTTGCTTCAAAATATATACGCGTGAGCTGGTTCCTAGAAAAGTGAAAACATTTATTGTTTCCGGATTGTATTCAGCATCTGTCACATCATATCTTCAAGTTATAGACAAAAAACACGATTTTAGAGTTTCAATAGTCGAAGAAATGATTTATCCATGAACCATTGTTGAACTGTACCCAAAAAGGTTGTATTTGAGAATCATATTTTAAAATTTCAGAAGTATTAGTTGTGTATTTCAAATTTTCAACAAAGCGATGTAAATATTACATTGAAAATTTTATTAAAATAAGAAAAAGTAGAACAATAAAGGGCAAAGTTGTAGTTAATTTAAAAACCGTCAAAGATATTTTAAAGTACAAATATATATAGGAAACAAAATAATAGAATTAATACATATTCGAATCTAAATCAAGATTTTCAAGATTTTTGATTCATTAGTTACACGTCTATTGGAAATTTTATAACCAACAGTATATTAAATTGTTTGAAAAAATATTGGAAATTTGAATTTATTGAACTTAAAATTCAAGTAGTAAAATTTTAGAACTAATAGTAAGCTATAATTAATTACTAAGTAAATTGATATATGAGTGTGTTATTAGCGTGACGTGGATTCAGTACATTCACATATTTATAATAAATTGATTTATTTGAAAAAAGTATTATAAACCGTTTATAGGGTCAAAATTAACGATTCAAGTTTATTGAAGAAATGTTAAATGGTTAAATGTTATAGCAGACGTTATGGAATAAACCGTTTGAAGTAGTTTTCAGCAAAATTAGATACAATCTGAAACCTTATAAATATTTTTTAAAAAATGTGCGTCAATTTTTGTAGTAAAACGGTTATTTACAAGTTATCCGACGGGAGGATATGAAATCATTGAGGATAAAAGTGATATTTAACTCTTGATTAGAATTAATAAAAAATAAAAGTATTGGTTATATAGGTTTTACAAAAATGGGTTATAATAAATATTGGTACAATTATGTAATTATTGGTTTTTCAATAGAATTTTGATATTTAAAATTGAAAATTTGGGTTTAAATTGTACCAACATGAAGTATATAAAGAAAAATATATTTACTATAAATAACAGTTCAAAGAACTGGTTAGTTGATTTGCTTGTTTGTGTGTTATGTGATATATGTGTCTGTAATTTTTTATTATACAATTATTTTCTCTTGAAAATAGTCATCTAGGAAAACAGTTACTTAAACATTTAATTAGAGATGTAATATAGGCCTACGTTTTTAAATAGTGATAAAACACAAAAATATTTATTTTTGAATCAAGAATAATTTGAGACTCAATTTAATTTTCACTTCAATATTAAAGTCTATGTATATGGCTGTTTACAGTTTAATACAGTTATGAGAACCTATAACCGACACAAGTTCCACAGTTTAGTTCTTATTGGAATAATGTAAACATTTTGCATCAACTGACAGTTTATGTAAAATTTTAACTTTACATTTAATAAAAACCTTCATGCATTCTTATAACAAGTTGCAGAGCTGTCAAAAAACAAAAGTGTAAAGTGTTTGCTAATTCGGAATCTAGAGACTGTCGTTTTCAATAAGCTCCTTATAATATACTGCTGATTGTTTATATAAGCTGTTTGGAACAAACCTAAATTGTTAAAAGCAATTCACAGCAAGAAAAAAACGGACGCCAGGCAAATAAAACGTTTGAATAGTTTTGTATGTCCATAAAGTACTTCCGTATAATTTAACTAAGCCAATAATTGGTTTTAACAAAGGAGAACGTTGTTTGGTCGAATAAATGAAATACTCGTAGTTGTATAGAATGCATTTCGATGTAATACAATTGCCTTTGTTTTCCAACAGTTTACACAATGATTTCATTAAAAAATGTTAGTAAAATACTTGATTGGAAATATTTCTTACAAATATAGTTATGTTTTCAAAGTTGATTGTTTTCATCATTTTATCGGAATATTTGTCTTGGAACTTTGAAAATATATGTTCTCTTGTAGATGTAGACTAGTAAGTAGATGAAATTCAAAAAAATAAAGATTGAATGGATTAATTTTGTTTTTCATTTACAAGGTTTCTTGTAACACGAAAACAATTATTAAAAGTGCAAAACTCCTAAGTATGTCTTCGTTAAAGGTAAACAACAAAATCAGCCATTTTATAATGTAAATCTTCTGAAAATCCAAATAAAAGAGGTATTAGAAATGTTGTATACAGCAATCAAAATAATAATATATATTATAATACACAATAAATATTACTTATTATAATATATTTCACAATATAAAAACCAAACGTACTTGTAATAATTTTTTTTCATAATAAAAAAGTTTTATTCAGAAATATTCAAGAAATATCACGAAATAGTTGATGGTGTGGATATTTCAGAAAGTATTTGTCATTATGAAGTATGTAAAATAAGAGCCGTTTGTAAACGAACATTCACAATTAAAAAAATATGTTTAAAAATAATATAACAGTTTTAAACAGAGGGGCTACAGAACTGTATAACTTTTATTGGTAAAAAAAAAAAAAAATGGATAACAGCCAACTTCATACAACCCTCTTAATGAAAATAATGATTTTACGTGCCAGATTTTATGGAAACCGTAAAAGTGTTGGACGTATGAGATATATTCGCCAAAATTACTACACACTAAGCGATCATAGAGTGTGTTTAGGTTTGTTGCCCTGGTAATTAAAAGGGTTCACAATGGCTAACGAATAATATTTGCAATACTTATGCGGACCGCTTAACCTAGAGAGGCGAACTCAATAGCTAGTGACGAATCTGACCTCCGTAGTGGGGACTAGCAAAGCGTTGAGTGTACTTGATTTTTGCCCTGGTAATTAAAAGGGTTCACAATGGCCAAGGGAATAATACTTGCAATACTTATGCGGACCGCCTAACCTAGAGAGGCGAACTCAATAGCTAGTGACGAAACTGACCTCCGTAGTGGGGACTAGCAAAGCGTTAAGTGTACTTGATTTTTGCCCTGGTAATTAAAAGGGTTCACTATGGCCAAGGGAATAATACTTGCAATACTTACGCGGACCGCCTAACCTAGAGAGGCGAACTCAATAGCTAGTGATGATACTGTCCTCTATATCGTTAATAATTAGATTGGTATGTATTCATATTGCCTACCCTTCGCCGTGTCATTACGAATATGCAGACACCCAGCCACACGGGACTGGTTACATAATCGAAATGATTTAGTAGAGATGTATTAAATAATCGAAAAATTACTTAGAGCCACAATGCAAAATTATGCAATACACATTATGACACTAAATGGTGAAAAGTGACAGGCCTTACATTAACGAGAAGTGGAGGAAATATTAGGTGGAATTTAAAAAAAGCAGCCAGAAACAAGTCTCATATTTTATTTGCAAGCTGGTAAATGCTAGTTTGTTGTCTTTTCGTTTACCGCTCAGGCACATCCCTACACACACGAATACAAAGACTAAAGTTTTGATGCCAAAAATGAGTTATATATTTCTTTTGCTTTGCACAAATATTTATTTGAATTGTTAGATAGGATTAAGTTTGTATATCGTTGCACTGGTTTATTATGAACAGTTTCACAATTAGTTAGCACAAAAACGTCACAACAAATTAATTTTCCGTATTATAAATATTTATCCTTCAATTAATTGTTATAATAATAATGTACTTTTTAATTTGTAATTTAATATAAGAATTAAATAATTGCTTTTCTAGCATTTTATAAAAGCAAATGGGACGTTGTTTATTATTTGTTCAAGGAGGAATTTCCTAGAATAGAAAAAAATTATCAAGAAGAGATTTCATAAATTCATTAATTAAAATATTACTATTTTGTTTTGTTCTGGTTTTACAAAAGCTTTTTAGTTTTAGATTTCTTCAGTTTTGGTTTTGTTGTAAACAGAAAAATAGTCTTAGTTAAGAAAAAAGAAGATTTATAGCAGACCCTAACTGTAAGACACATTAAGAAGGTAATATTGTTTATATTATGGGCAAAAATGTAAAAACACAACGCCATTTAAAAAACAGAAATAGACATAACTCCAACCAAACATCAACCAAAACATAACATGTATTAACCAAAACATAACTTTAATATGGTTAAAGAGTAAAATAGTTATATGTTCAGTACAATTTTTACTACTAATTTTTTTAAACTATTTTTACATTGAAGTACTCAAATAAGAAATAAGAACCAGAAAAAGGTTTTCTTGTGCGGTAAATATTTCTTCATAAAATATATCGGAAATAAAAAACAAATAGTTGTTAAAACACACCAAATAGATTTATATATGTTTAAATACATACAAAATTACATAAAACACGTGCCTAATATAGGGCTTTAACTTAATAATATGAGAAAGACGACCCTTTCTCAGATGTAATTTTAGGAAAATGGACTACATTTTAAACAACCGAATAAAAGTTATAACCCCAAGATTTAAACAAACGACATCGTTGTATTCAATATTTGTTTATCAAGAACAACGATTTAAATGCAGTATTTATTCACTTAACCTACAGTTTAAATACAATTACGTAATTGTGTTGTTGGAATACACGATAATGGCTACACAGCTAATGAAGCTTGAAACACTCCGACCATGTACGACGGAATTAATTTCATTATACACTTCTGGACAATATAATCGCTCGGTTGTAAAATGCAGACCTAGATCGATGCACTACCCACACTAAAACTATTTAATACACTTGGATGTATCGATAGTTACAACCGTGATTCCGTTTACTGACAACAAATCGAAAATTAAGACAACAGTAAATATGTAATGAACACGTATAGAAAGAAAAGACTTGATTATTGTTGATAGAAAAAAAGCAAAGTGGTGAAAGTTTGATTAGAATCCGAGAGTAAAAATTGATAATACTTGATTGTATAAAATGTTAAAAAATGAACAAAAATGAAGGTCATGATTAGGGATTTTATGTCAAACGATTTATTTCATTTACAAAATAAAGAAAGAAGGAAACAGAATATATATATATATATATATATATATATATATATATATTTTTTTTTTTTTTTAAACAAAGGTTATTCAAATACAAGAATATTTATTAATTTATATCCAAAGCTTTTCGTTGGTAAACAGTACCAACATTATCAGGAATTCCTGATGATGTTGGTCTGTTTACCAACGAAAAGCTTTGGATATAAATTATTAAATATTCTTGTATTTGAATAACCTATGTTGTTTTAAATTATTAAACAAGAAAACGTATTTACTTTTATTCGTTTGTTTATTTGCTTTTAGAATTGTGTAGTAAGATAAATGAACTTACCAGTTATCACATATAGATTATTTAACTTTCTCTTACATTGAAAATACCACCTTATTGTGTATAAAAGTAGAAAGGTGACAATAATTTCACGTCGGGTTAAAGATAAATTGTTTCTTTTTCTAACTTGACTTTTTTCAGTTGTTTTACCAATATTTAGATGAATTTGAGATAAAATGTTTTTAAAAGTATTAGAAGAAGAAAGTTACTGGTTAGTGTGAAATGTATATTTACAAACATAATTCTACATGCAACATGTGCAAGCATGGACTAGAATTTCCTGTCGACATTTTGTTAAGTGACACAGCGTCTACTGTCGTCATTTATTAAAGAAATGATATTTTCTGATTAAGTGTGCTAAGCACACAAGCTCTCATTGGACAAAAGTAAACAACCTTTTCTTCACTTCGTTGTCTTACTATTATGCTATATGTTTTTTTTTGTATGGATGTAAACAAGACGCCTTATTTGGTCGATAGAGGATAACATCTGCATTTCCTAACACTCATCAAAAGGCCAAGTAAATTAAATTTCAATTTAATATTAGGATATAAACGTATTTTAGACAAATACCTATTCATCTAGAACATTCTTAGGAACACTGAGCAAATATAAATCTTTAGTTAGTAGTAAAATGACATAGTATATTTCGTACTGTACTGAACTGCATTATAGTATAGCTATATTACAATGTAGCTAGGAAGTATAAATTTAGGACAGGAACAAATTTCGTAAAGCAGAATAATCGATTTATGGTAGCCTCTATCTTGTGGTGTTTGAATTAAACTCGTCACGTATTCCTACACTGTACGAGTGTTACATTGTTGATATAAAGTGAATGAAATATTCTTCCATAATCAGTTAGTTTACATTAGGTATTGATATTTATAACTAAAACCATTCAACTGTATGCTTTGTAGCTGTAAAGTAATACAGCTTCATACCAAAGCGCTGATCAAGTACGAAGTAATCTCACAGTACTAGCAATAGGGTCGATAAATTTGAAGCTCTGGAAAATATTCTTTATAGAATAACAAAAAGAATAAGTAACTTAGACTCTTTAATGGTATAAGGTTGCGTTTTCTAACATCAAGAGCTTACTGGGGTATGTTTGAAAAATAAGAATTGAGTATAGAAATAGGTTAGTGAAAAGTTTTTAGTTGTATTCTATTGGGTAACTTTATATTTGCATCTGTGCTGTGGCTATGTGTATATATTAGAGATTATAAAAAAACAAATAGTAAACATTTAATCTCTGGTAATCCATAGCAAAGTGAATTATTAATTTGTTGAAGTATTTCCATTCCTACAACAAACATCCCTTCGTGATAAATACTGAGAGTTTTCGTTGAACGATTTTTTAAATAAAACATCACTACTGCTTGGAGCTGGATTACGCTCTGAAATAAAAATCTGGGAAAATATTTAAAATGTTTCTAACCAAAACTGTACGAAAGAAAAATAATAATTTAAACTCATTAAAAAAATATGTTTTACTTATTTCAACTCATATTTAGATTATGTAACATAGCAGTGAAAAACCAAATCATTAAAAAAAAGTATTTTTAGGCAGTTGTATCGTAAACTAGATTATAGTCATTGTCGAGTACGAATTGTTAAAAGGTTTAACTGAAATTTAAAAATTGTAAAAATGCTGTCAACATGATTTTTGTTTTAATATTACTAAGAAATAATAGCCAAGAGACTTAAATTTGTTTAGTCCAAGGTTTGTCAAAGGAATTAAGCGTGGTGTTGAAGCTACATCTGAGTTGTAAGGTTTGAATACAATCTGGGTGGTACATCCAAGTACGTTTTACCTTTTGTTTAGCGAACGTAAATTAACACATGCGGTCTATTATTAAACATCTCTGGAGAAAAGCGCATTTAAATTGTATCGCCTAAGTGGACGATTTAAACAAGAATGTTTCGACAGGTAAATTTCCGACCTACCTGCTTGGCCGGCATGTGTTGTTCAAGTTAGCAATCTTAAACTTGAAAATTTCGTCTGAGAAAGTCGAACTAAGCACCTTGGCCAGCTTGTGTCGTCAATATTAACGGTCTTAAACATGAATGTTTCGTCTAAGGAAGTTGGACTGAGCTCCTTGGCCAGCCTGTATCATCTAAGTTGCCGATCTTAAACAAGAAAGTATTGTATAAGAAAGTCAGACAAAGGTTCTTGGCCAGCCTGTGTCGTCAATATTAGCGATCTTAAACATGAATGTTTCGTCTAAGGAAGTTGGACTGAGCTCCTTGACCAGCTTGTGTCGTCAATATTAGCGGTCTTAAACATGAATGTTTCGTCTAAGGTAGTTGGACTGAGCTCCTTGGCCAGCTTGTGTCGTCAATCAATATTAGCGATCTTAAACATGAATGTTTCGTCTAAGGTAGTTGGACTGAGCTCCTTGGCCAGCTTGTGTCGTCAATCAATATTAGCGATCTTAAACATGAATGTTTCGTCTAAGGTAGTTGGACTGAGCTCCTTGGCCAGCTTGTGTCGTCAATCAATATTAGCGATCTTAAACATGAATGTTTCGTCTAAGGTAGTTGGACTGAGCTCCTTGGCCAGCCTGTGTCGTCAATATTAGCGATCTTAAACATGAATGTTTCGTCTAAGGAAGTTGGACTGAGCTCCTTGGCCAGCTTGTGTCGTCAATCAATATTAGCGATCTTAAACATGAATGTTTCGTCTAAGGTAGTTGGACTGAGCTCCTTGGCCAGCTTGTGTCGTCAAACAATATTAGCGATCTTAAACATGAATGTTTCGTCTAAGGAAGTTTGACTGAGCTCCTTGGCCAGCTTGTGTCGTCAATCAATATTAGCGATCTTAAACATGAATGTTTCGTCTAAGGAAGTTTGACTGAGCTCCTTGGCCAGCTTGTGTCGTCAATCAATATTAGCGATCTTAAACGTGAATGTTTCGTCTAAGGTAGTTGGACTGAGCTCCTTGGCCAGCTTGTGTCGTCAATCAATATTAGCGATCTTAAACATGAATGTTTCGTCTAAGGTAGTTGGACTGAGCTCCTTGGCCAGCTTGTGTCGTCAATCAATATTAGCGATCTTAAACATGAATGTTTCGTCTAAGGAAGTTTGACTGAGCTCCTTGGCCAGCTTGTGTCGTCAATCAATATTAGCGATCTTAAACATGAATGTTTCGTCTAAGGAAGTTTGACTGAGCTCCTTGGCCAGCTTGTGTCGTCAATCAATATTAGCGATCTTAAACATGAATGTTTCGTCTAAGGTAGTTGGACTGAGCTCCTTGGCCAGCTTGTGTCGTCAAACAATATTAGCGATCTTAAACATGAATGTTTCGTCTAAGGAAGTTTGACTGAGCTCCTTGGCCAGCTTGTGTCGTCAAACAATATTAGCGATCTTAAACATGAATGTTTCGTCTAAGGAAGTTTGACTGAGCTCCTTGGCCAGCTTGTGTCGTCAAACAATATTAGCGATCTTAAACATGAATGTTTCGTCTAAGGAAGTTTGACTGAGCTCCTTGGCCAGCTTGTGTCGTCAATCAATATTAGCGGTCTTAAACATGAATGTTTCGTCTAAGGAAGTTGGACTGAGCTCCTTGGCCAGCCTGTATCATCTAAGTTGCCGATCTTAAACAAGAAGTTATAAGTAAGTCAGACAAAGGTACTTGGCCAGCCTGTGTCGTCAATATTAGCGGTCTTAAACATGAATGTTTCGTCTAAGGAAGATTGACTGAGCTCCTTGGCCAGCTTGTGTTGTCAATATTAGCGGTCTTAAACATGAATGTTTTGTCTAAGGAAGTTGGACTGAGCTCCTTGGCCAGCCTGTATCATCTAAGTTGCCGATCTTAAACATGAATGTTTTGTCTAAGGAAGTTGGACTGAGCTCCTTGGCCAGCCTGTATCATCTAAGTTGCCGATCTTAAACAAGAAAGTATTGTATAAGAAAGTCAGACTAAAGTTCTTGGCCAGCCTTTGTCGTCTAAATTAGGCGATCTAAATATGAAAATTTCGTCTAAAAAGTCGGAATGAGATCCTAGGCCCTGTACAGTCTAAGTTGGCGATCTCAAAGAAGAAAGTATCGTATAAAAAGTCAGACTTAGGTCTTTGGCCATCCAGTGTCGTCTAAATTAGGCGATATATTCATGAAAATCTTGTCTGAAAAATATCGGAATGAGTTCATAGGCCGCACTGTATAGTCGACGTTGGTGATCTAAAACATGAAAGTTTCATGTGATGGAACTTTCGTCATAGAGAGACGGACTGTGCTCCTTGCGCTTCATTATACAAAGACCTTAAGCAAGGACAACATATTTTATCAGTTTTAAATGCTTAAAAATAAATATAGAGCACTGCAGCATTAATTACTCATCAACAAAAAGGAACAAAAAAAAACTCAGCTCAAAAAATAAAAATAAAAAAACTATAGTAATTCAAAACCCTTCATCCTCATTTGCAAAGCAGTTAGCTTCAGCAGGAGGTTAGAAATGACAGTAAACGTTCTGAGAATACAGTGTTAGCAAAATGGGCTTAAAACGTCGAAATTACTGTACAGTTTTCTTTGTAGCTGTAAATTTGTATTTACATTTCTTGCAACTATTACATTTTTACGACACTTCTCTACCTCAAACAGTTCAAGGTATTGCCAGACCATAGTAAATCCCATCTTGGTAAAGAGTTTGATGACGATAAACATTTATAAAGTTTGTTTCTAAAATCTAGCACAAAACATAAAACAGCTGTAATGAACTATAAACACATATATAACATAGTTACAGTGGCTAAAGTGTTCAGCTTATTCTAGTTTTGATTCAGGTCAAGGTGCGTAAAGCTGCGCGCTGTTTGCTTACATATGCAAACACATATGTTACGTCACATCACACTTAGATATTATCTTCCGTATGCGGAAACAGAGTAACAAATCTTAAGTACAACATTTCTTATCCATACATTTAAAACGTTTATATTGCATGGCTTATAGCGACACAGAGTACACTAATTTGTGAAAATATGTACAAAGTGTGTTCATAAAGTCTCTGGTCAGAAGTGACAAGCTCTAAATACTTTACTTGGTATTAATAGGTATTAATTATTTTTTGATGCATTAAAATCTCTGAAGGGAGAGAGATAAATGGAGAATAGGATTAAGAACTCTCTAAACGTTATAAATAATGTATATTAGGAAACACGATTAATGAAAATACTTAATATATTTACTTGAACAAAAAGATTGTTTAAAGCATTTCGCCAAATAACAGTGGCGGCATCTTAAAGTGAAACTCGTTCACATTATTCTCAATATTTGTTATTATTCAAATAAATATATTCAATTGCCAAGAATCCTGTTTAATAATTATTTATGCCAGGAAAATATTTTTGTATGGTACACACACCAAGCGCGCGCGCGCAAACACACACACACACACACACACACACACACACACACACACACACACACACACATACACATACAAACACACACACACACACACACACACACACACACACACACACACACACACACACACACACACAAACACACACACACACACACACACACACACACACACACACACACACACACACACACACACACACACACACACACATACACACACACACACACACACATACACGCTCAGTGTATATATAACAATAATATTATTAATAAGTATAATATTTTATTACATATTATTTATAACATTTTGTGTTAAAAGTATATATATATATATATATATATATATATATATATATATATATATATATATATATATATATATATATATATATATATACATATATTTATTGTGTTTGTTATATTCCACTGAAATGTGTCAATAAGTTTAGGAAAGTTGGTACGATTGTCCACTTATTTCCATTGTTTCTTTATATTTTTATCTACTTTGTTTGTGGCTCTAAAGATTCAATTTTAATATGTCTTTTCGTTTTTCGTTTGGCTTCTTTCTGTATCTGATTTAGACAATAAGATAACACTATAGGTTAATGTTAAGGGTAAAATATTTTAGATTATTTTAGGCTGTAGATTATTAGAAGAAAAACAAAATTTCCGAGGTTCTAGACGTATGAAAAAAATGAAGGTACTACGAATATTGATTAAGGAAGCTATGCATTTTTATTCATCTGTGGACCATAGATGAATATAACAATGCAGCTGACATTATCTACCGATACAATTTTTGCAGCTATGAGAATATTTAGGAGACCGGTTTGTGGTAACCGTATTGTAAAGACAGTGCCTTACTGATCTTAGTCACTACTATCACATGGTGAAAGTAAGCTACGAATAGAACACAATGAAAGTTTTTAAAAGTCGTTTTTGTACATCTGTCGTTGTGGTTATAAGAAACCATATGTTTATGAAGAGAAAATGATAGGTATTACGGAAAAGATTTCTTTATTTTTCTAACACGATTGTTTAAAAAATGTAACACTAAAGAAACTTTTTGAATTAAATTGTCAGAAGTATTAATCAAAGGTAATAATAAACTAAAACAGTGTAAGATAAATTTGAAGAATTTAAAGCTTGTTTATCATAAAAGTTTTAAAATTATTTATTCTAATACCTTGTAACAGAGACCATTTTATAAGGGGTATATTTATAAACGGGCTGAAAAATCACGTTCATTATTTTTTCGTTTTCCGCAACAGTTGCAACGATTTAAGTCTTTATTGATTAAACACATTTAGGTTTTATAAGCTTTTTATCGGACATTTAAGAAATGTATGACGCACGATCTTCAAATATCCGTTCTTATAACCTTTAAGATTTTACGGAAGCCTAATGACATAATTCAGGATCGAAATTTAAAATTAGTAAATACAGATGCAAAATGAACTACTTAGGAGTTAATTACAGGTTTCAGAGAAGCATCTGTTATCACGAAAAACCTTTGAAACTAATCACTAGGAAATCCCCTCCAGCTTACTAGTAATCCCTCATTTAATAAAATCCACTATATTTATCCACCATTGTCACTCCTGAAAGGACTCTATGAACACTAGACTACGGAACATTACATCATTCACAGTATAAAGGTATGGTCCAGTAGCGATTCAGATTTTTTGTACAAAAATATAGCAAGGCTAGTAGCGACGAGCTTATGTACATGGGGTAAAAGTCGGAAGCTGTACAGTGGAAGAGTATACAATATCTTACACAAATGTCACACATATACTTGTACATTGTTAGCACAAAGCCAGAAAATTACATTATGGGTACTTATGCGGCAGAACCAAGTACAGGCTATAGCTAACAAATAGGCGTAGTAAGAATAAGTTCTAAGATTATAGTATATTAGATTTTACAGCTGAGGATGTTTTTGAAAGAACATAACAGTAAAAACTAGTATATAGACAGTGTAAACAATGCTAATTTCCTATGATTTTGTAAATAAACTCTTTTTTCAGCATTTACTGGTAATACGAGTAGTATGTGGAAAAACAATAAAAAATTAACGCATAATCGAAAATTGTAATTCGTTGTAGTAATTAACTTTCAAAACATAAACAAATATAACGAAGTTTGGCATAAACCGAATTTAAGAACACTAGGAGAATTGGTGTCTTGAACACATTCTAAACGAAATGTAGCAGCCCACCATTACGAAGGACGCCATGGTTCGTCCATAACACCTTATTTTCTTATAGTGTAGTTATAAAACATGGCAATTCCTTTAGTTTTATTGCTATTTTTGTTTTATGACATAGATACTTTTTCGTACCACCTCACTTTGAGTGTTTGTTTGCTATGTGAATGCTTCTCATTCTCGATAGACATGCGACAGTAGCCTACCAGTAATGTCTTTATAGGAACTAGGAACATCTTCAAAAGTAAGTTTGGGATAATTCATAATAATTGGTTAGTTTATATAACTAGGTGTATTCCTTTTCAAAACTAAAACTATCACAAATTTCATAACGTTTGTTTGAATTTTGATGATGTAAGAAGTATATAATTTCACTAGAACAAGTTGTTCTATAGGTCCCTTATCCGTGTGTTTAACCCTGCATTTCGTCTCAAGTGTTAATACTTGATACGTTTTCTATTCTTTATGTTATGTATTTTATAATAATATGTTAATTGTGATTTATTTTATGTTAGACAACGTCTTTTTCGCAACTAGGAACATCTTCAAAAGTAAGTTTATGATAATTTTTGGTTGGTTAGTTTACACCATTTCTTATCAGAACTAATACTTTGAAAAATTTTATAATTTAGTTTGAATTTTGATTATTTACCAAGTTTAAAATTACACTAGAATATATCTCGTTCTAGAACTCGCTATCCGTGTCGATAACCTTGCTTTCTTTTCAAGTGTTAATGCTTCTTATTTCGTCTAATCTTTATACTATTATATATTTTATAAAAGCATGTTTATTGTAATTCTCTTAGGTTAGAAATATCCGTGTGTGAGTTCACGCAAACAAAAAGTTTTTTTCTTATAAGGGTAACGTGATCGAGAAAAATACTTTAAATTTTATTAGTTTTCGAGATAGTACTTTTGTTTTACTGAAACATTAGTTAAAATATTAATAATTGTGTGTTTGTCTGAAATATTTTCCTTAGTAATCAGTTGCCTGAATAACTTAATTTTAAAAACCATATTTAAAACTGTTGACGTCATCCCTTTAAAAATATTTGCATTGGATAAACGAGACGCTTCATCGTGCATTAGGTGGTCTTTGAATACAAAGTTACTGGAGGTAAATACAAAATCTTAGGAAATTAGTAGAGCTATAACAAAATTGAAATATACAATTTATAAAATATTGTTTTTAAAGTCTATGATTTTGTAAAGTATGTTTTGAGATTCAAAACAACTACTTTAGTTTCTTAAGGTTTAGAATGCTTGATGGCTTATCAATATGAAAAAATTACTGTTTTCCTAAAAAGTAAAAACCTACTAATATAAAATTGTAATACAAAATCTAATTTTATCCTTATATTATAAATGTAACCATAAATAAATCTAGAAAAATTAAGTTGAAAAATATTTTTATAAAACTATATTACAAAACCTAATTATTTTTACTTTAAAATTGTTTAGTTTTCGTCATGGAAACAACATACTCATGTTGTGTACGCTCCTTTTTAATTAAATATTTGTAAACTAATTCAAACACTATATTTTAATATATTATTTTTCCTAGCCTTTACTCAAATTTTCTATGAATAGATGTTTTGTAACTTTGTCTGTTAAAAATAGATGAGTTTGTTAAATAAATTTATTAAATTATTTTTATCACAGATTTTATCAAGAAAATGTAATTTAGCGCAGGAAATATGAAACTGAAAATATTGTTTCATAGATAACGTCCATAAGAATTACGATATTGTTAAATAAATATGGAATCACTCACAAATGACAAAGTGAATATTCAATAACTCGCAAAACAAATATTGCATTCAGAAACATGCGGACTTTATCTGCATTGATGTTAGTGGAATAATGTATCAGAGATATTAATCGTAAAACCTAATTATTCCTAAACTCGTATTGTATAGGGGGTTCTGTCAGTTAGAGTTTTCTGGAATTTATTTGTGTGAAGAGAAAAAAAATTTTCAAAATTTGATCAAAAAAGTCATGTTTACTCATTTGGCCAGTCTATTTTTGGTGATATTTGATTTACTAGGTTTTTCAAGTATTGCTCTTCTATCAAACCTTTTACAGTTTTATATTTTTCCTTTCTCTATTAATTTTATTCTATGTTATCAGTAACTTATTTAAAAATGTTTTATCAAATGATAAAAAGAATGGTAACTATGTAGTGGTTTCCGCTTACGTTGCTCTCTATTGATATTGATTACTCTCTATTACATAATTTTTATCCTCCTCTTCAACTTTATAACTATTTTCTCATTATATCATATCATATTGTGGTATTTTATCACATCTCATAAACAATATTATGTACTATCATATAATAATAATAATAATAATAATAATAATAATAAAGTTTTATATCTTTTATATTTGTATTACATTAATATCGTTTTTCATTTGGAATTTCTTTAGTTAAGGTATTTGCAATTCGAAAGAATACAACAAATTAATATATCTGTATCATTTAATGTTAGCTGTACTATATTCTGCATCTTCCTTTCTGTAAATAATGAATTATATGTTTTTTTATATTAGAAGATACAAACGTTTTTGTCCGTTCTATATAAATATTAGGTTCATATGACTCATTCAGTTCTTCTTCGTCTTATTCTAAAATCTCTGTTTCAATTTGTTTATTCAAAGTTCAGTCAGCGTGTCTATTATTTATCTATATCTGTATACTTTTCAACATTCTATGTAGGTATATGATTATTTAATATTCTGTTACTAACCTAAATTGTGTGCCACATTCAAAGTCGTTGGCAACGGACTTTGCATTCATAAAACATTATATATACAAAACAATAAACTTTGCAGTATATACAAAAGAAACAAGGGCAAGAAAAATTCACTCGGAAAATGCATGAAAAATTAAAAGAACAGACGATTGCTGGTCCAAAAAAATGGAGATATATAAAGATAACAAAATACTGTGGGTGGGGGTTTTAAAATTGGTTTGTTTTTAGTTGGATTATTCGTTTCAAAGTATTCCAATATTGTTTTAAAGAAAGACCGCCCAATACATTCTGTTCAGGAACTAGATTTATAGTGACAGATAAATGACGGTCGAAACTGTAAAGCCTGTCAAACTGTATCGACATCCTTAGTGTGGGCACAATATTCGCTAAGGCCATTTAGTCCAGCTTTTTCCAACTTTTAAAATAAGTGCCGATTTGTGAGCGTTTATAGATTCTTAATAAACGTTATGTCAGGTGATAAGAAAATATATTGTGGGGATTTCAAATATAAAAAAAGTTACAAATTTAATATTGTTTTAAATTTAATTAATAATATTAATAAATTTTCTATTTTGTTTAATATAACTATAATAAAAATAAATGCATTTTGTTTATTTGTTTTACAAATATTTCTCAAGTTAAAAAAATCTACCTTTCATACCACTCAATGTATTTTTATATAACATACATTTATACTCGTATATATAAACTATGATAAACTCTATATGTGTATACAAACATAAATAACATACAGTAGTAGTATATATATTTAGGAAAAATGCTTTTTTCAATAATAAATGTTAAATTTATAAAAAAGAGGTAATTGTTAAATAAATCTTGCATTTTTATTTTATAAACTGTACTGTGTAATTAAAAACTTTCCTTAGATTTAGTTAAAATTGATTTTTAGCACTTACAGTCGTGACAAACTTTTTAAATATCAATGTTTTTTCTCCACTAGTAAAAACATTAACAAAAGAAGTTTTGTTAAGCTGAAATAAAATTTTGTCCACTTTGTTACTGGAACTGGTTTCATAACAGGAAACATTTTAATTTTATTTACATGTTGAAATCGATAAAAACCTTACGGGAATAAGTTTAAGTTATTTTTTTTTGACTGGATGTATCTTTCATAAAACGTTTGAAAAGGTTCTCTTCCTACTATATTAAGATCCAGGAAATTGAAGGGAGACACATTTTCTGCTTATGATTATACACACTCCAATTCCCTATGGTACTTTTTTATCTTGTCAAATTTTAATTACTCCCCCAGTAATGTTTTGTTTTGAACTAAAATACAAAATTCAGGAAACGGAGAGATTATATTTTCATTGTTTTAATAATTAACATTAATTATATAATTTAAGGTCACTTCGAAGTTTTTGACGTGATTCTTGAATATGTAAGTACACTATGTTGTCTTTTTAATGAGAGAGGAGCGTTTGATATTCAAACTTCTATTAGTAAAGTTTCTGTATCAGAATTTGAATCATTCAAGAACCAAATCAGTGTAAGCAAAGTGGAAAAATTACTATACGATTAGTGGAAACCGATTACAACTAAATTTCTTACAACCACATATTTGAAAACTGTGTTTAAAATGTCAAAAAATATTTCTTTTTCATTTATAAATTTTTAAATTGTTTTTATAGTGAAGATATGATATTTTAAAGTTATTAGTACATTTTGTTGGTATTCTTTAAATAAATACCATACAGAATTGAAGCGTCTTGTAGGATGAAGATACAGCAAAACAGAATAGAATAGAATAGTGAAGTTGAATGTGAAGAGAATGAGCTAGTAGCCAGGCAGTAGAGACCCTGTAGATATGTAGTCTTAAATAGTACGAGCGGGCCTCAGTTAGTCGGCACGGAGTCCTAAGCAAACACCAAAACCTAGAAATTAGGCTCGTCAGGAAAATCTAAAACTGCTTTTTGGTATTAGTAAATATTTAAATATGTTTTGGTTTTTGCATTTAATGCTATTTTTATTCAGAGGCCGCAAAAATCTTTACCCAACCTGAATAGGTTTCTCCAAACAATATCAATAAAAGATACTCACAAACACGCATAAAGAGAAGGCACTAAGCTAAGACCCAACTAGGACGTGGTGATCCTCATCTTCTGTTTCTTGACGAAGTCCTGAGCCGCCTTGTCCCCAGTCCTCGTCTCCAGAGTCTGAAGAATGGGATGGTCTAGAAACAAAGTTTGTATTAACACGGAGTATACGCAGCAATATAGCGGACCTTATAACAATACTAAGTGGGTGGTTTTGCATGTTACCGAATATCATCAGCTTATAAGATAAAATTCGGGAAACACGTGAATAAAGAAATTGTATATAATGGTGCTATCCAAAATGTTTTTGGATTTCAAATGGATTTGATTATTAGAAACAGTTTAATCGAATATGGTATACATTCTGCTGTCTTGTTATAGCTGAACTCTGTTTCGTTAGTGCTATACATAACGAACAAACACACACACACACACACAACACACACACACACACACACACACACACACACACACACACACACACACACACATACACACACACACACACACACACACACACACACACACACATACACACACACACACACACACACACACCAACCCACACACACATACACAAACACACACACACACACACACACACATGCACCACACACACACACACACACACACACACACACACACACACACACACACACACACACACACACACACACACACACACACACACACACACACACACACATACACACACACACACACACACCAACCCACACACACACACATACACACACACACACACACACACACACACACACACACACATACACACACACACACCAACCCACACACACATACACAAACACACACACACACACACTCACACACACAAAACACACACACACACACACAACCCACCAGTGTTTGTTTATTTTATATATCTACCAATATTAACGTCTCATAGTCGTATCTTGTTTTCAATTCCTTCTATTAGTTGACACTCCCCTTATAATATATCATGTTCAAATATTTAATCCTTAACAAAATATTATTTATTCATCCATTAATGTTCAAATAAATATTTCTAAACTTATAGTTCATGACACTTGATATTAATAAAGTTTTTTCAATTAATAATTTAATAACTAAATTAAATATTAGATTAATTTTAGTTTTATGTGGGAGAAAGCTTTTCACAAAAATACAAGTTATGCAATATAGATATTTTATCCCAATTGGCTCTAAATAGGTGATAAGGTAGAATTGCATAAAATAGCTGATTTTATGTTATTGGTTATGTGGTAGAAGAACTAATTTAACGCATAGGTTATGTTACTTTATTTAATTTATTGCAGTTATTTTATATAAAGTAAGTAAAATAAAAATTTTCTCTGCTGACGTAAATAGCGATGAAATTTGAATGATTATATAATAATAATTAATTGTTATAATTTTTTGTTTATTTTAATTAATAAACTATATTCCTTTAACCTTTCTCCAACTATAATTTTGAACATCAACTAACCTGTTAGCATTTCAAAGATTTGCTTTTGTTTCCCTATTAACTGCTAAAAGGCACTTGATAGTGCTGAATAGATTAGAATCTACTTAATGATGAAACTATAAAAGCTATACTTTCAGTTTGGTGAATACATTAGTTGTATACTGGATGCGGAAACTAAAAAATAATTTTTGATTAAATATTTGAATAATTTTAAGAATTGTTTTTAAAAATATTTTGTGACAAAGCAGGTGTAGATATTGATCCATGTAACATTTAGCTGTTTCAGATAGCCTGAATAATTATCACACAGTAAAGTTGTTAACTTTGGATCACGAAAACTATCAGCTGTTTCAAACTGCCCAAAAAAATGAGGTAGAAAGTATTAACACAAAATGGAAGTACAATTCAACCTAAACATTTATTTAAATTTAGTGAATGGGAATATCAATGTCTGACATATTTTTATAGTATTGTATAAAATCACAAGCAGTAAATTATATAATAAGCAATCAAATTGATTTTATAATCTATTGTAATCAAGTAACATTTGTTTTATGGTGATTTTGTTACTTCGAGATTATACTGTATTCCATACAAATACATTACTTCGTAAGAATATATAATCACTAAATTAGCAACATGATATACAGGTGACCTAAAAAACCGAACGTTTTTAAAATTAACTGTGATACTGCTGTAGGAAGGCTAAATAACCCAGTATGTCCCAAAATAAAATTTAGAACACCCCACCCCACAAAAGGAAATTTCCACAAACAGTCTTCCTAGTGCCGTGGGCGGTGCATACTTATAATAGAGGTTATACATACACACACACACACACACACACACATATATATATATATATATATATATATATATATATATATATAATCTTGAAATATTTAAAGGTTTTTTTTGTGTCGTTGTATAACTATGAAAGGGTTACCTCCTTAGCTGGATCCCTTAAGGTAAATCCGATCGATCGGAGATTAACTTCTTGGTCACTGCTACCACTGGACTGTTCTTGCCTGGTCCTTTACGACACGCACCCTTTTCTTATTTGACTCCTAACTTGACTTGTTATTTTAATTTAAAAGGATTGACAAAATCAAGTACGTAGAGAACAGCTGATAATAATCGCAGATCGTACTGTGCTGGACTCAATCGCACCATCAGTGACTACTTGGGCTAACTATCGGCTACTTGCCGGCAATACAAAAAAAAGTTACATTACCTATTTATTATGTTGTTAATTAGAACTTGTATTACATTAAATATTTATCTACACTTGCCATTTACACCCCACAGAAAAAAGTAAGAACAGGGTAAATCTGGCGACCTTTGAGGTCACGGTATATCATCGACACGCGAAATGAGCCTTCTTGAAAGCATGCAACGCACCAAAGCCATTGCATCTCAACAAGAGTGACATCTTGCTGGAAATAAGCTGTATGGATGAAATAATAAGTCTTTTTCCAAAATTGTTTGCAGCGACTCACGAGTTAGACCCAATTCACGAGCATGTTTTCTTCCCGACTTGGGCTACGAGTCAGAGCTTAGCTATTTCATTGTTTTACGGCGTCTTAACAGACTTATTTCGACCAGGAAACTTCTATTTTAGAATATTTCCCGTTGTTGTAAAGTTGTTAACCCACCTGAGAATCGTATTTCGGTTGGGAAGGTTATCATTACGTCTAAGTTGAAAGTGAACGCTAAAAACCGATGCGTACCTGTGATAGATTCAATATTTCGCGCCTAAGCATCGTAAGCAAATACACAATGTTGTATCAACCTATGCTCCATGAATAATGAAATGGTATCATGAGGTAGAGGTGTGGGCTCGCAGTTCCCCCTCCAAACAATGACTGCCATGTGTGTACTAGCCATTTCAAAAACGTCCGGTCTTTTTAATGTAGCAAACGTTTTATCAACAATACAATTCCCAGTCCTCTAAATAAAGAAATAATAGTTTACGCTTGAATAGGATATTAATCCGTTTAATAAAAAGTGTTGCTTTAGGTTTACAGGTTTTAAGTTCTTGCTTGGCTAGAAAGTGTAAAAACATTTGTCTAAAGGTACTAAAACTGGAGAAGAATATTTTATGAAAAGTTAGTAAATTGAAATTATTTCAAACTAAAAAAATAAAAATAACGATTTAATACATTTTTTGCACTAAAACATTACAGTTTTAAACTGTCCAAGAATCTCAAATTAACAAATTAATAATTACCATATTTATCATAAATGTTACATTATATAACTTCCTGTATTCATGTGAAAAACATGTCTGAGAACGGGTAAAATAGGGTCAGTCAATCTTTCCCCTAAACCCGTTGTAAGTTGTCCCTAGAGTAATTTTTATGCCGTTCGGAAGACTTCTCCTAAACTTCTATCTGAGTCCACTTCCGTTTTCAAGGATAGGTGGCGGATTTTGTCTGGGTAGACAAAATGCCTGGCGTTTATATTCATTGCTGGGCGTATTTCATTGAACAAGTTCTATTATTCTGTTTTAATCATTCTTCCTTCTCAATTGGATTTTTGAACTATTCAATACACTAATTTCAGAAAGTTCTATTTTCCTTTTTTCGTGTATTTGGGCAGTATTGTAAGTGATATCTGGACAAACATTAAATCAGGTTGAATTTTATGCAAGCTGAATGGCCACCACTATTCTTCAATCAGTCCAGTATTCATATCATATGATTATATCTCGTGTAATTTCTAAACGAGCCTGGATTTGTTCCATCTATGTGATAATCATGAAGAAAAATATTCCTGCTTTACAGTTACTTTTGAATAAATAATTCATGATCAGAAATATAAATTATTGGGTTGAATTCACAACAAATAAGACATGAGAACTGTAGTGTTTTTGAACGGTTTATTAAAACAGTATTAAGGTGAACGCTTGCAGTGCGGCAATACCAACCATGTTGGTTAGTTGAGATTCTGTACATTCCTAGCCTTGGTTAGTTGACCGACCGAGTAAAGCAGTGAAAAACCTTGGTTATATGGCAGCTACTGCAAGGTTTGTAAGAGCCCGTTCACTCATGTGGTATTTTTTCTCTAACATTATCCAGTATAGGTTCTATTCCATTGCTTGATATTCATCGCCATACTGACGCTATGCTGAAGTCACGCTGAGATGATGACAACAAAAATGATGACATGATGACAACAAAAATGATGACATTTTAATGAACTTGTTTATTCTGTAAACGTAGTATCTAGGTTATAACTATAAATAATGTCTCCATAAAATATCCGTTATTTTTGTGTCATTTAATTTATGTTTTATGAAAAATCTCTGTAAATAAAATAAAATTAAAACAATTAATTGCTGTTTATAAATTGCTGTTTCTTTTTGTTTAGACACATTAATGGCACCTAAGCCACATAGAATCTGATCCTATGTAGGCTTACTCATTTTCATATACTGGGTCACCTGATGGCTGAATAAACGTGTACAATATCTTTGGCGTTACCTGTGATCGAATCCAGGACCTTTATACTGCCTGCAGGGAGGTACGGACTGGCTGCATCTAATAAGAGAGGCTTGGCCTACAATACATACACTCATACAACCCTCATACACTCATATCTACACTCACAAACACAGCCACGTACACTGGCACACACACACACACACACACACACACACACACACACACACACACACACACACACACACACACACACACACACACAGACACACACACACACACATACAGACAAAGGTAGTGGCATATTAATCTGTTAAAGTATCACTTGTTTAATACACCTGGCTATAATTGGTTATACAGCTAGTTCTGTTCTACCATTTAGAAGTTACTAAATAAAAAAAAACCTGCTGGTCAGACAAGTAATTCAAACCAGTCGCATCCATTGTTAAAGATAACGTAGTTTGATCAGGTCAAAGTATCTGTTGCGTCCTACACAACTTTGAGTATGCCAAAGGAAGTTAAAAAACTCGCCTGTCCGTGTGGATGATATATAAAAAAAAGCATTGGAAATTGTTACAGAAGTTATCTGATACATAAAACACAAGCTGGTCAAAGAGTTCCAACTGGATATATAATACTTGCGTATCTATACTTACATATGAAAAAGATTTCAACTATCCTTTAAAATACTTTATGGGAGTGACAGCTACTTCCCAATATCCAAGGGAAGAATAATATTTAGAAGGAAATATGTGCATAAGTCATCACTATCTAGAGGTGAAGACATTTCTTATTCCGCATTCGCCACAAAAAGTCATCTTGTTCGAATTGCGTTGATCTTAATAATAAAATTGAAGTCTCTACAGAGCAGGTTTTAAGATCTACTAGAAAATTTATATTGAAAAATTATTTAGATATATCGTTTCTAATTCACTAGGTGGCTTTTTCATTATTTTTTTGTGAAATTATCCTTATTTGGTTTTTTACCAGTTAGACCTGTTCATAAAAATTATACCCATTAGACGAGTTTGCCGTTGTTAAATATAATAATACTGTTTTAAATATTGAATAATTGTTCATTTCCAAAGGAACAGCCTCGATAAAACTGCCTACATGTAGCTACTGCTTATCCTCACGGGTGTGATTTCTCGAGGATTATTACAAAATCTAAGAAGTTGTGTAGTACTTGTCCGTAATGCATCACGAATGCCTTCTGTTATTTATATTGGAGCTTTTTTATCTTGACGAAGAAACGTTTTTTTGGCATATTCTATTACATCACGTATGTTCAGAAGTTTTATAAAACTAAGTTTAAATATCTAGATACAGATTGGCAAAGGCGATTACAATATGACGTCCTGACAATAATATCGTAGTCCCTCTTAACTTTATTGCATAGAGTTAATGGTAATCGGTGGAAATTAAATGACCTTTAATGAGCAACATATAGCGTTTGTTAGTCACCTAAGGAAAAAGATTGAGGGTGGAGATTATTCAGACTTTTCACAGCAGACGTTTAAGAACTGCGACGGTAGAAGTGAAAGTATAAGACGGACCACGTAACCGTGCACTTGGCCTTAAGAGATCGCACGAGATTTCTCGTGTACTACCGCTTCTCAAAACATGTAACGTATTCAAAATGCTCTATACATCAACAGCTTCTGCATCCGATATGTCTACACATATTTCAAGATTGTTTGTTGTTTCATACCAACACTAATTTATCATCGAATTTATCTAATTCTCAAGCTAGTCAGTGTTTTGACAGTACTTATCATGTTTGTAAGAAAGTATTTATACTGATCCCTCTACCTGTGATCTCTCAAGGCCAAGTGCACGGTTATGTGGACCGCACTATACAAGCCTTACTAAGTTCAACTGAGATCCTATTTACACTCGACTAGTTACGGAGGATCGACGCTAGTGATTACAGATCAGTCGAAGGGTATAGGATTTATCATGTTCGTGATAACGAAAGCAACATTAGTATATTGTTAGTATTGTAGTCTCGTTTATTCGACATTTGAGACGCCTTATTATCCGAAATACATAGCAAAGAAATTTCAAAAGAATAACACATTTAGTTCGTAACAAGAATCCAACCTGAGTACGTGATCGTAGGTCTTTTTGTTGCGTTGACTCTGCCTTAGATAATTTACTTGTTATTCAGACTGTACAACGGGCTCGTCTACTGTATTATTCAATGTGTCAGTCACCTACAAGAACAACTTCCTAACTTTTACGACTCCATAACTCAATATAGTGGCGTTAATCATCATAAGAGGGTCAGTTTCATATCTGTGGGATGTGGGTTGCATAATAATTTGATAATATCATATTGGAAGTGCTTAGAAAACTTAAATTCTTCAAAATATGTAATTGCGATGAAAAGAAATAAAAGTGTTGTACAGGTGAAATAAAATACTAAAGAAAAGGGAGAGATCAGGTCGTTATCTGCCTGTTCTGATCGGGTAACAATAAAAGAGGGGGGAATAAAACGGAGGGAAACTGTTAACTGAAAACGACCCGTTATTAAGTTAGAGTTGAGAACGTGGTTGAGGACCACAGTTCAGAGAGTATATTTCACACTCCACTTTGCAAGAAAAGTAGTTATATTTACTTAATGAATTCGATAAAAGGGGAGGGGATTCGGTTAGGTTAGGTATTTCATAGCCAATGTAGCTTTAGTGTTTGGTGTGTTATTAGAAGAACCACTGTTATAGAGAAAAGTACCAGTTTTGTAGATAATTCACTTCAAATAGAATAAAACAAGTACCTTTATTTGTGCTGAAGTGAAAATTTGGACTGAGAGGGGGATTTGGGAAGATATGGAGATTTAGGACAAAATGAAGATTTTAGATAATAGTGATATTGGAAATATGATGAAGATTTGGGATGAGATGGAAATCTTGGAGTGACAAGCAGATTTGGGATTGGATAAGGATTTGAGATGACTTGGGGACTTGGGATGAGATGAAAAGTCGAGTGAGGGTTTTCGTACCTTGCAGTTATCTGATCGTGCCACGAGGTCTTACCCTCACAAATATTATGAAGTAATTCGAGTGCAAAACTACGGGTATAAATTTGATATAGATGAAGAGCCGCTAGAACTAGACGTCAAGAGCTACTCAGTCAAACAGCACATGTCTATACAGATAACATGAAACTCAGAGTGGTTGATAGAGAAAAATGTTTGTACAGACAACACGAAACTCAGAGGGGATGATACAGAAAAATGTTATGTAGGCAAGATGAAACTAATTGTGAATGATACAGAACGATGTTTTTACAGACATGACACTCATCGTGGTTGATACGAAAAATATATTAATATAGACAAGATGAAACCTATCGTGGTTGATAAAGACAAGATATTTATACAGATTAGACGAAACTTATCGTGGTTGAATGTACGTTTACCCTTGCTTTTATCTTTTTGAGTGGAACTGGCATTCTACATACGTCTGTTGTCGAGAACTAATAATAATCTTATGCAAATGAGGTACCTAGATATCGATTTACTTAAAATAAAAGTTAAACGTAATGAAAAATAAACAAACACTTTTCTTTCTGTTTCCACGACACAATATGACATCGTACAATTATTATGACTCATAACGTGTAATTAAAGCGCATGCAGTTTCAACAAGAACAAGTGTATGTCGTTAGACGTCATGTAGGCTCTATATCACATATAAAGAGAGGAACTTGCCGATTTACAACGAAGACTCTATGAAAAGAAGAAAAATGTAATTTTAATGAAGACTCTATTGAAAGGAAGAAGGAAAAGAAATTTCAGGATCACCAAGAAAAACAGTACACGGACTACATATTGGAAAACGTCGGTTGAAACAGTGTCAAAAGGTAAAAAATACGGTATCGGACAGAAGGGAGTGGCTCATAGTATTTAATCAAAGAAACTCAAGAAACTCGTGGTGATGACAGAATCGAATCGGACGCAATTAGATAGAAATGATTTAACGCAAATTTTCAACAGAGGTCGGTCACGATGGCAATGAATCAAGTAAAGAAGAGAACCAATCAAGACTAACCGTTAGTCGTTATAAAATTATTATGAACAATATCTGATATAGCCTCTGATAAGTACAATTTATTACAGAGCATTAACTACGGTAGAGTAATGAAGCGAAATCTCTTCTAACTCATGAACTGAATAAAACATTTACGCACATGATCTAGAAACAGTTATTTTACCAAAACACTATAGTAATAGGACGAAAAATAAAACTTAAAACTATACAATAACGTTATTAATGTTACTTCTATAACCACTAGAACGTTTCCAAAGGGAAAGAAGAACTTACTTTTGTTTTTTTGGTGCATTAGTGGCAGCTCCAGCTGTTTCAGCCCGTGGAAGTTGTCGGCACTGCATGCACTGTTGACGCCTGGGATGCTCCCTAGGGAGAGAAAAGCTTCCCCTGCAAAGTCGTTGGCCGTGAGTACGTCGTGGTCCATGACAGTGAAAGCGACCATGGCTCCTTCTGTTCTGCACTGCTCCAAGCTCACTGAACTGAAAATAGGATAACAATTTGTAATGCAATATTTTTTCATTTGAGTTTTTAAATAACTTATTTTTTTTTATTTAAATAAATAACGTATTTATTTCAACTTACCGCAGTATACCTTTCTCCTTTATTTTATATTTTATTATTTAAAAAAATAATAAATAGAGACTATATTGAACACAATAATGTCTTCTTTTGGCTAACGTAACAATACTACAGTACTATATCTGTAAGGAAAATGTTCTAAACTTAGAATTTTTACTGATAGAACTAAACATTCAGTAGATTCATTTTGGCGGAAAAAATTACAATTTCTTAAATTAATTTATAGAATTAATTTTCATTTTATAAAAGTAAAAAATACACACGACTGTCACATAGAGTAGGCTACAATAGAAATAAGGAATAACTTTCGATACACAGAAAATGAATTATTATGTTAAAAAAAAATAATGCACATTTCACTAATACAGTTAGCATCCTCAAAAGCGAACAACAGAACTGAATATAGTCAATTGCTAGTGTATCCACGTACTAGTCCATCCACAAACCTCTTCTGACCAATGAAGGACATGCTAAGGTGATGGAAAGGGACCGCATATACGTAGTAAATACTTATAATGCCCGACTAAACTTTACAAACTACACCCTAAAATACTTAAGTGTAATACTTGACCATATGAGAGTCCGTATTTTTCCTTTTTCATATTAGTTACTACGAAATAGATTCTGAACAAGAAACATGTGGCTTTTTAGTCGTCGTTTAACAGAAATAGTGCTTAGATAACCTACAAAACAACTCATGAGATTTTATAAAATCATAGTACCCTAATAAAAAAAACACATTTTTACGTTATAATAAAATACTTTTTGTGAGATCATTTTGTTTTACAATACCAGCAATGTATCCATACAGATTAGATTAAACAAACCAAATTAGTTTACGTGTATTTATTTATAAATCGTCAGTCGCTACAAAGGAAAAAAAGATCCGCCATTAATCAGTGATCAAATCACGGCGTTCAAAGGACTCAGATGCTAACAAATCACCTTCTGTTCAAGGTAACAGAATAAACTGTTAATCATTAAATGGCTTGATAGAAACGACGTTTCAGCGTAGAGAATTGTTTTCAGAGAATTAAAAATTTTATATATTTTTCAAATAATTTTGGATATGATCAAAATTTTCGCCTTATTCCTGATTTATGAATTTTGCAATGGAAAAGTAAATTGGCTTCACATATGAACAGGTCAGATATTCTCTCTCAATAAAAAACCATAGTCTGAACAATCCTAACGATGAAAGTGAGAGAGTAATGGCACAAGACTTTTGGAACTGACTATCTTACTACCCATCCTTTCTGACAACAAAACCTCTTGTTCCTGGTCTGGCGTCGAGAGGTTCCTTAAGGACTTTACAGTTAATAGTTAAAGAAGCTTTAATAAGGTCGTTTATACTTACAACTCAAAGCACTCGTCAAACAGAGGATTCAGAGTTTTCTTCTGAACGTTGGTTACTTGTTCGGAGCAGTGAGCGAACATGAGGCGTGGAAGCAGCTCTACGATGACGAAAGGGTCGCTGAAGCCTAAACAGTATCAAAAACCAAGTCAGAAGTTTATTGTTCTTGTTTTAAAAACAAACATATAATAAGCATTGGCCTATTCTATAGAATTAATGGCAGTAAAATGTTTGTGTAGTAGTTTTCACACATTCCTTTACATTATAAAACCTGTTTCTAAACATAACTTAGTAGGCTAACTGAAGACATTGTCACCTAAAAATAGGGAATATATTGTTTTTGTTCAAAACCCTTTCCGGTCTAATGAATACACGCCATAACAATGTTGCTTTAAAGACGGCGAATAAAAACGTGTGCGATAACAAAATGTACTAAAACGTTATAGAGAACAATGCAAGTTTTAATGACACTTCGGTTGTAAAAGAGAGGAAATAAAAGCTCTCGCAAGATATAAATGATAATGCAAAAACAAGAAGGTATAAATGTAATCAAGAGATAATTAAATTAACGTTAAAGGTAGAATGTCGAATTTATTATGCTAAACCCTTTGTCCCTTACATTCTAACTTCCGCTTGTGTACATTAAAATAATATTGTAAATTTAAAGAAAAGTAAATAACTTACACTCTTGATATCACTGGAAAATTTTCAACAGACGCGTTTCTCACTAGGCTAGTGCATGATTTAATACTGTAAGTCATGGACAAGACTGTTGCTGAGGTGTGTTGTGTGCTCGTGATGTATTGGTGTTCTGTGGTGTATTATTGTTCATAGAGTAGTTGTTAATTATGTGTTCAATTAGAGTATTCAATTGTGAGTGTCTCGCCGTTTAGAAGGTGTTTTGAATAGCTTTTGGAGTGTTTGCATATCTCGCAGTTTTCTGATGTGTTTTTTTGTTGATTTTTTGATGTAGTTTAGAATTTTCAGACTAGTATCTTTATTGGTGAGTGAATGTAGTGTGTTTTGAATGGGTTGTAACTTATTTTTTATATTACCGCCGAGCCTCGATCTCAGCAAACGTAAATAAAGTTAGTAACTAGATCCAATTGTCACCACGGGAGACCGGCACTCTACAACGAACGGGATAAACAGCTGTTTTGTGCCAGACTTGTAAAGGCCCTTTTCTAAATGAATCCAACCAAGTTAGGAAAAGGAGCAGTATGATCGCGAGAGTCGAACAGAATGGGCCCTTAGTGTCTTCCTGGTGACCGAGGGAGTACATTCTGCGGCATGTCATCTTCCCGAGAGAGCCAGTGAGATAACATATAGATGTAGATATACGATATCTAGATACATAGAGATTATAGTTATTTATATAAATTGTATATACGCTCACCGTAGACGGCTCGAGGAAGATTTCTTATTAGAATTCTGTAAAGAGGGGTGATATTCTAAATTCTATTTATATTATATTAATAATCTCGTTTTTAATCCTCCGACGGCGGTGTGCATCAGTTATGGCGTAGATTGATTCGGGTTGTGTGGTTTTCATGTCTTTTATATGTTCTTTGTATCGTGTTGTAAAGTTTCTCGCGGTTTGACCTATGTAAACGCTAGGGCAGCCGTTCGATGTAATCTTGTATACTCCTGCTCTGTCGTGTTTGTTCTGGAGTGTTTTTGTAGTAAGTAGGTGTATTTTTAGTTGTGTTAGATGTTTTAAATCAACTAGTATCCATTGTATTCATAACTAAATACACTAAAAAGTGGTGGTGCGCACCCCCCTTACGCTAATATAGATATTTTTTTACTGCATTGTTGTGCTTTAGGAGAGAGTAATGAGGCAGTCTTATTTGACAGTTCCATGTACAAGGAAGGTAATGCGGTTTACATATCGGCTCTCCATTCATATCCCACGTTTAACTTTGACAGATTTCGTGATCCTGGAATTGAAGAAGCAAATTAAAATTCTTTTTGCTGCCGCAAATTAAAAAGAGGAGCGGTAGGTTAGAAGTCAAGTTATCTATAACTAGCGATAATACCGGTTCAGGAAATATTTTACATGCGCCAGTTGACGGAGAATGTTTTTAACATCCATGATGTTAAAATCAATAAAACTAAGTTTTATGTTTATCATGAGGGTTTGGCTAAGAAAGGACCCAATGAAATTTCCTCATTTTTAGTTGATTACATCAATGAAGTTCTAGATGCTGGTGTTAGACATGTTCATGTTTTTCCGATGGTGCAGGAGGACAAAATAAAAACAACGTAGTGGTGAGGTTGTTTCTTGCCCTCTGGACGATCCGACAGCATTCATCACTACTTTCCAATACGCGGCCATACTTATCTTCCATGTGACCGAGACTTCAGTGTGATCAAAAGAAAAATAAAAACAACTGACAGGATTTATACAATGAGGCAGTATGCTGAGCTAATGCTAAACTCGACAGTGAATCATGACAAGTTCTTAGTGGAAATTGTAGAGAGTGAAAAGGTAAAAGATTTTAAATCATGGTGGCCTCAAATTTATAAAAAGAATGTAATTTCAACTGAAAATCAAGCACGAAACATTCCAAGGGAGAACAAAATGTAAAAGATTTTAAATCATGGTGCCCTCAAATTTATAAAAAGAATGTAATTTCAACTGAAAATCAAGCACGAAACATTCCAAGGGAGAACAAAATGTAAAAGATTTTAAATCATGGTGGCCTCAAATTTATAAAAAGATTGTAATTTCAACTTAAAATCAAGCACGAAACATTCCAAGGGAGAACAAATGTAATTTAGTGTTTCAACTTTTATGGAGTTCAACTACCCTATTGAACAAGTTGGTCAGGTAAAGCAAAACATTTCATTAACGGGCTCAACGAACAAACTTTTGATTTAAAAAAACAAGGAACAGGGTTACCTGAACTTCCAAGTAACAAAGCCTACCAACAAGAATGTGTGATTATAAACATTAATAAAATCAATGACGTGAAGAAACTAGAAACTTATATTCCCGTAGAGATTGTTGGGAATTTTTATTCAAAAATTTATGACTGCCCAACCACTGATAGGGATGGAACTGTAAATATTGTAAAAAGAGTATAAAATACTAGTTTTCATTCATATGTTGTATGTATTTAGCTATTATTTTTGCCTTTAACCTTAACATTATGCCAGTCATTTCAGAAACAACACATCTTCGAAAACTTTTTTAATATTTTTAATATGTCAAAATAAAAGATAAAGTATATGTATACATTAATACTATTAAGTTGCCATGCCTCTGTAGAAACATGTTAAAAATTCGGTAATGGAAACTAGGTTAAATATTGGAGTTAAACAGTTTTTTGATTTCCCGAAAGTTTGTTTTTTATGGTCATGAGGTGTTTCTCAAATGACTGATTCATTTTAGGTACACTCACTATGGTGAAAAAACGGTAAAATAAAAATTATGTTTTGTTTTGGTTGAAACCTAATTATGTTAATTTTTATATAAAAAAATATTTTTCCTCTTACGTTCTTAACGAGAATATTAAAACAATTTTCTATTTATGAAAAAGAGATGTGTATTATGTAATGGGTTACAATAATGATGTGATATCTTGCTATTGAAAGTAAAACCAATAAACAGAGACGCGCGAATCTACGAGAACGTAGAATGATGATGATCATCGGTCTCGGAAATACTCTCGTAATGTTACGAGCGGAAAGTATTGATATTTGTTTTTTATAACAGGCCCTCATATAATGTCTGTAAACAACTATATCACCACGACACAACGAAAATCTAAAAGTATATTAATTTATAACAGTTAATGTAATTAGAGTTTAGCTAGTGAGAACAATTCAAAACAGAGAAAATTAAAACAGTTTACTCTAAATCTCATTAAACACTAGTTTATTAAAAGAAACAGACTAGTTTTGACGATGATGTCACCATAATCAGTTCTTGGCTACTACTACTAATGCTAGTAGTTGTCAATCACTGATGAAGGCGACATCGTCGTCGAAACTAATCTGTTTGTTTTAATAAACTCGTGTGTAGTGAGATTTAGAGTAAACTGTTTTAAATTTTTACCGTTGTGAGTTTATAACAGAACCAAAACATAAGTTTCTTTCAATAGCAAAGTGTAATTATCCGCGTTAGCATTAAAAGAAAAAGATATAGAAAATACTACAGTAAATAGCGTTGAACATTAAACAAATAAAAAAGCTGCCATTTGCGATCCTCTAATCAAAGAAAATAACGTAGATGCGGGCGAAATAAAACAAAAAAAGATAAACAGAAACTTACAAGGAATGCTCGAGGCGGAAGGCAATATCGATTGCAAACAGAAACTTTACATTAATCTTTATTATTTATTATACAGAGAATCCTATTTGAAGTTTCCATTCGGGACATTCTTTGAACAGTTTTCGAATACTTTTTATAATGCAATATTATTCTGCTACATTATTTTTCTTTCTGGAATGCGAGATTAAGTTCCTAAGGATGAAAGTAATTTATCTATGGCGAAAGTGGTATATATATATTATGTTTGATGTATCAGGTTATTTACTTTTGGATATTCAATTGTGTTTTCAAATTTTATTGAACTATATTAAACTTTGTGCTTGGTAAAATAGAAGTTTGTAAATTTGTTTGACAAAAAGGTAAAACTGAGTAGATAGCGCCCTTTAGCCAAGTTGAAAACTACCTCAGGTAAAACGCGTTAGTTCTCTGTACGATAGATTTAATACGTCATTCCCTTACACCTTCCCTTACTTACCATCCTTATTTCAAACGCATGTTATTGGTAGACACCTCTTTGTGACCACGATAGATATTATGTCTAATAATCGAACTTTATTCACAACCTTTTATACTCTTCATAGGCTATATTAGTAATACTGACCAATAAAAATTAAGCTACAAAATATCTCAGTATTACTTAACTTGCAGAACAAAACTCATTGTTTATTGAAACAAAGTTCATAAGGATACATTTCCGGCATAAAATCTCTAACTATCCCAGCGTTATTATAATTCGAAAGTAAATAAAAATTTGAGATATTGTCTGCAGTACATTGAATCAAGAGTATTTTTTATTTGGGTATAAAAGACCTTGGATAATAATTTGAAATACTTTCTAAACTATTATTTGACATCTTACAGGTAAAACGTTTAAAAGAATTGTCCAAATCCATTTTTTCAACTTTGAAAAAATTAGTAGTAAGGTTTTCATAAATTCACAGACAAATTTAACATTGAAAACAAACTGTTCAGTTTTTTGATATCTAAACAAAGTTCTCCATAATAACATATATTTAACAAGATGACTAATGTTAAAACGCACCCTTAATTAAAAATACACATTACAAAATTAACATTTATAATACAGATAAATGAACAAACATGAGATTTGTATATTATTAATATTTTTACGTGCTTAGTTCATTTTAATATCTTCGTATGTCGTTAATGATATGTAAATGCCTTGAGATGCCAGTTTTTGTTGCCGAAACGTTTGACAGTAAGTTTTTAATGTAATACGAGTTTGTAATTTTAAGAAACCTTTGCACTAGTCATTAATTATAAAATACGTTAAAATATTCTATACAATGTAATAGTTTCGTATTAGCACAAAAACCTAAACTAGCCATACTTAACCCTCTCTCTAGAATGTAATGAAACAGTGACAGCCTTAGTACAATAAGCAATTATACCTAAGCGACAGAATATGAGATGAACGTGAGAAAATTTCAACTTAGCAGAAGAT
>JBAIZL010000005.1:110672206-110687206 GCA_036971475.1 Prosapia bicincta
TTCCGTATCGCTCTTGTGGTACTGCAGACGTTGCTCCACGCCCTTATAGATCTCTGTAAATATCCACATTGTTTACATTTTTCATACAGTTAGATCTTAGTTTAAAATTAAAAAACTTCATTTATAATTAACAAAATGTTAAACGTTTTATGAATTTGAATTAAATTATCGTGCCGAATAAACCAAACAACCACTACCCAGTCGTCTTTGTCTGAAATATTCATTTCGGAGTTCAACCAAACAATGTTTTTCTAATATGGGAGAAATGGAACGAAAACTAGGAACGGAAGGTACAGGCTATGACACGATAACATTACTACGTACTTTAAGTTTACATTAGAACTGTGCTAGTTTCCATCAAAAGCGTAATACTATCGGTACAAAAACAGTGAATTATTGCTTGTTATTATTTTAGTTTTATATTATAAATATAAATTCTCTTATTTAAACGTTATTTTTATCGAAACATTTTTATATTGTTGGGGAAAAATCGCAAGATTTTCTTAAAAGTGATTTCTCGATGATCACGAACTTGAAATTGGGTCAAAGTAAAAGAGAGAAAAAATTATGTCATCAGTAGTCTACATAAATCTATGGTATTTTCTGTTGGTGTATAGAATTTAGCCCCATCCCCCTCGGCTGTGACGTAACGCTAGGCTGATTAACTAACCGACCCTATTGACCTGGACGTCGCTTATAATGGGCTGTGTTTTGAAGATAGATAACGCAATCCGCCAGCCACGTAAACAGGCGCCTCACAGGCCCGCGTCGTAGTTGTGGCTAAACAGCTGGTTACACGATCATTATACAACGTACATTATACAAAGTAGCATCATCCTAAAATGGTGCCACGGAACTCTAAATAGGGTATTTCTAGTGATGAATTACTATTATTTATAATATTAATTGATCTTATAGTGATTTTAAATATATTTTTGAACAAAAACTTTCAAAACACGGTGTTCACAGCTATAGAGTTTCAAAAAGATATTTCAGGTCATTCAAAAACAAAAAAATTGACTGAAACCTCAATTCTGACAACTAAAACTAGCTAAAATAATGCAAAATAACTGTAAATAGTATAAACATATAAATACAATTTGTACTAGCTGATTAATTTTGTAAATAATTCCGAAACAAATACCCGAATACCTTTTAGGTTGAAACGTGACTTCTGTTTGTTTTGCAATGTGAAATAAGAGTTCCTTACTTACTAAGCATAAAAAAAGAAAATCATTTTGCCGTCTTTGCATTGTACAGTAATCGCAGCATTAAAACACAATAGATGTGTTCTATCTTTTTATTGTTATAAAATACCTGACATACAGGGCAAGTTGTCTCCCGGTCATTTACAGTTCTCTATAACTCGTTAAAAAGAACCGTTCTTTACAATACAAAATGAAGGCTCTCAGCAATTCCATTTTTTCTGAATTCCTTTTGGTGGAAATTTTAGTTTCTATTTATTGTCGTCGTTTATATATCGTACCATAAATAGAAATGAATATTCAATCTATCAGACGTGAGTGCTCGTGATTTCGTCAAAGCTAACCTGCTATGGTACTGCGTTGTAAAAATAAGGACACAAATATTTTAAAACGTTAAACAATTCCAAACGGTTTTGTTTTAACAAAAGAGAGTTAAACACAGAAAGAAGTTAATTAACCTTTTGTGTTTAACTTTTAAAGGCTATTGAATTTTTTAAGGGGATGGTTTTACAGTGCCTGCTTTAGAATTCTTTGCTTGATTATTAAAGATAAAATACGTTCTTTAATTTAATTTTAATATTTTACACGTTATATAGAATAATTGTAATACATCAATTGCTTTGACAATGATAGCATTATATATATATATATATATATATATATATATATATATATATATATATACATATAGCGATTTTAAATGAATAAATACATTTCAGGAAAAATTCCGTTTAATCAACTCTGATAGCAAGTGTTTTGGTCTGCGTAACTGCCAATTCGAAACAAATTACACTGCATTAAAGAATAGCAACATTGGAAAAAGTTTAAAACAAAATTTGGGGGTATTTAAAGATATTGGGCTAAGACAGCTTGTATAGTTTTCTTAAAACAGAATTCACAAGACAAACAAAATGTTGAATATTTTAAAATATATTCTTTAGTGTAAATATTAACGAACGACAATGTTTATGTAAGTAGAGTTATTTATGGCTGTATATGTCTCTGTTTCACGTTACGACCTCAGATAGGTTTTATGGAAAATTACTAAGTGGCATATTTTTACATTACGAAATATAGTATAAAATAAAACGATTTTAAAAATAAAAATCCATATTGCTATTGCTTGCTTACTGAAACATAGGATTAAATAGATCTGTATTAGTAACGAAATCGCATCCATTCTAAAATAATTATCAAGTCATTAAACACTGAGAAATAAAATTAACGATTTATGTATATTTTGTGCATGATTTAAAAGTGTTTTCGGTTACCAACAGACATATTTCTAATACTTGCAGTTTTTGTGTTGTACGAGGGTAATTCATAAAATAAGGTTTCCTATGCTACTAAGAAAGAATGCGACGTGCTAGGAGAAAGGTGGTAACACTGCCTTACCTATCGACCCCCCTCTCTCTATCCCCACCACTCCCGCCTCACTACATTGCTCTGTGCCGGGCAAGCAGCCTTCGAAGGCAGAGCTTACCATTTGTGTTACTAACAGTTGCAAAATTAGTGCTGTGATTTAAAAAAAATGCAAAATGGAGTTCACCTATTGACATTTATCGTCAGTTAATCGAAGGTTATGGAGTAAAGTGTATATCTGTTCAACATGTTCACAAATGTTGTAGATAATTCATTGAAGGAAGAACGAAAATTCATGAAGAAGACCGGAGTGGAAGGCCTTCAGTTTCAAACGGAATCGTTGATAAAGATGAAAGAATATTGCTTGAAGATCGGAGGATTGATATTAATGAACTGGCTTTGCGTATCCCTGAGACTTCAAACACCACAATTCTCAACATTTTAACCACAAAACACGGCTTTCACAAAGTGTGTGCTCGGAGGGTACCGCGAATGTTTACAGAAAACCATAAACAGCAACGTGTCGTGTGAGCCCAGCAGTTTTTGCAATAATGTGAAGAAAACAAAGATGAATTCTTGGATTCCGTTGTTACAGGCGATGAAACATGGGCGTTTCACTTTACCCCCGAAATCAAGCAGCAACCACGTGAATGACGTCACTCAACTTTGCCGAAGCCGAAGAAGTTTAAATAAACGCAGTCTGCTGGAAAAATCATGACGACTGACTTTTGGGACTGGAAGGACCTGCTTTTAATCGACCTTTAGCCTCATGGAACAACAGCTAACTCCGACAGATATTGCTACATGTTAAGAAAACTGAGACTTGCGATCCAGGACCGCCGGAGAGGAAGATTGTCCAGTGGTGTGAGGCTTATCCATGACAACGCTCGACCTTACGTCTCACATCAAACTCGAGAATTGCTGACAGATTTTGGGTGGACTGTTGTACCCTACTCCCTACAGTCCGGACCTTGTCCTAAGTAATTATAATTTATTCCCAAAATTAAAGGAACACTTGGGTGGCTTACGCTTCGGTACCGAATATGAAGTCAAGGGAGAGGTTCCTCGATTCCTCAAAGGTTTGGCGGCAGAATTCTATAACATAGGGATAGAAAAGTTAGAGCATCGTTTTAAATAGTGTTTGGACAGAAACGGTGGTTAGGCCTTGGTGGAATAATAGCATAAGTTTTAAGCTTATGCTTAATGCGTAATGATGCTTATTTGTCATGATGTATTACTTTAAGAACAAAAATAAAACTGTCTATGTTTAAAAATTATGTGAACCTTATTTTATAAATACCCTGGTACACCTTGGAGTTTTTGTATAAATTACACATTTTTGTATTAAGTTGGCAAAAAAAACCACTACTTACAGATTTTTTCAGCAGACGCGTTTCGCACTAGGTCAGCACATTATTCAATGCTGAGAGTCACAGACAAGACTGTTGCTCAGGTTGTGTTGTATTGGTGTGAGTCTGTAGTGTATTATTGTTTTTAGAGTAGTTGTTAATTATGTGCTCACAATCAAATACTACATTTGAGCACATAATTAACAACTATTCTATGAAAAATAACACCACAGAACAGAACTACACCACAGACTCACATCAACACAACACACCTGAGCAACAGCCTTGTCAGTGACTCACAGCATTGAATAGTGCGAAACTCGTCTGCTGAATAAACCAGTAAGTAGTGTTTTTTTGCCAAGTTAATACAAAAAAGTGTAATATTTTTAATGATTCACGTCGAATATTTATGTATAATATTTTTTTAAAGGATGTTGAAAAAAGTTTAACGAAAGAACAATAGCAAGCGTTAAATTCAACCAAATGTCCCCAAACGGTCAAAATAATTTTTCAATAGAAAAAAATGTTCAAAAATATTCATTTTGCTGTTATTTTAAAGGAAGGGGCACATAATATTATTTACTTGAATAAAGTTATTTCATTAAATAATTTAAAAACTTACATTACGTAATGATTATTATCTCTATTAAATAGCTTTTTATATTTCAGAATAAAATAATTCTTTTCACCGTCATGTAGTCAATAATATTGGATCAGTAATTATGTATTCTATCAAACTAACAGGATATAGCAGTGGAGAAACAAGCTTTAAAGAATATTTCCAGAAGAGAATGTAACATTACGTTAATATATGTTCCATTAAAACAACAAATTGGTTTAAATATGTATTGTTATTAGTATTTAAAATAGGTCGGTTCTCTTTTTACGACCAAGCGACCACATTGTCACAGTGGAACTGCCAAGCCGCACGTTTCCCTCTGTGAGCAGGTTTTTCCGGAGAAAACGATCAATTAGTCTGATTAATGATTTCAATTGTGAGTAAAAACGAGATTCATCTGTTCCAGAAACCATTATCATTAATTGTATGACAGAAACTCCAATCTATAAACAAGATGTATAAGAGCAAAATTTGAGATTACCTGTGAGCAAGGATAAATAATAATGAGTACCAACTCGCAATCAATAATTTATTTCCCAAACGCGTTTCAATGACAATAGTCATCATCAGTGGTAATTATGAATAGTTATAGCGTGTAATTTGCTATTACGTACTAATCATTGAATTGCGCTTGTGTATATAAATAAAAGGTTTATGAGTTTATAAATAATACACACAACCTCTAACTACAAATATTTTAATTTTTATTCTAGTCTTAAGTACATTTTTTTTGCTGGACCGCGCGCAGGGGCTCTTCCTTAGAGGCATAACAGCTACAAGGAGAAGCACACCATGTGCGGCCATGAGGGTTATGTTGGGTTTTCCATCCTTGATTCTTCAGATTAGGATGGAGGCAATGAAAACTGCATACCGGCTAAGTTGTACCGGGCAGTGGAAGAGAAGTAGCAAACGTCATAAAATACTATTTGGGGATTCACTGAAGGAGATCTGGATAGAACATCAGGATAAGATACTGTCTCTTAAAAGGGAAAAAGGAAACTACAAAATCCATATTCCTGCAAGAGAGGCATGGGCGGAGTATAGACCCAGACATGATTAAATCTGGTTCACCGATGGGTACAAGATGAAGGAAGGAGTGGGAGCAGGATTTAGTGGACCGAGACACCAAGACAGATTTTTTCATCGCCTGGAGGACTACAACTCTGTCTTCCAGGGGGAGGTGCTCGCGAACTATGTGCTGAGGAAATAATAGGGTCTGGCAGGAGGAGCAAGACCATCTGGATTTGCTCGGATAGTCAGGCAGCTCTGAAGGCTTTAGGTAAGGATAGTACCAGCTCTAGTCTGGTGGCTGAGACTATAGTTTCTCTAGCAGAGCTGAGTAAGTATAATTCACCCAATCTAACCTGGATTCCAGGACATTCTGACTGGATAGGGAATGAGAGAGCTGACGCCTTAGCAAAACAAGGGTGTATAACTCGAGGACCGTTGCTGAGGGCAGTGTGCATGCCGCCTCAGGAGGGGCGCAAGAGGATCACGGCACGTATAGACAGGTTGTGCAGAGACGAATGGAATGTAACCTTGGTGTGTAACAAATCCAAGGTACTGTGGGGTTACTCAGGAGATTTGTGGGGCAAAGAACTACTCTCCTTAAGTAGACATCAACTCAGAGCTAATGTACAGCTGGTTACAGGCCATGGGAATCTGAGGGGGTTCTAATACAAAATTGGAAAATCTAGGTCCCCTGTGTGCAAGAGATGCGACGAGGACCAAGAGGAAAGCACAATCCACGTACTCTGTGAGTGACCTGCTTTGGGAGCTGCAAGGAGAAAGTGGTTTGGCTGGCAGGTAAGTACACCAGAGGATATCAGAAGATTTAGCATCAGGTAGGAACTTGATTTCTGCAAAGAGGTAGGTATCCACTAAGCTAGTCCTGTGGTAGGGATGGGAAGAGAGTACAAAGGCTGCAACTAAGGGCTCTACACCGATAAGGTCCCTCCGAGTTTTAGTAATAATAATAATAATAATAAGTACATTTTGGTTACAAAGTAACCATCCTCAGAAACATGACGTTAAATCTGATACACGTATTTTCGAGTCTCTGAGGATGGTTACTTTGTAATTGAAATGCACATAAGGCTAGAATAAAAATTAAAACACTTGTGGTTAGAGGTTGTGTGAATTATTAATAAACCTAACTAAGTCACTCCAAGTAATGAGTTATTAGTTTGAGTTATTTATTATTTGGTTAAGGCATAAAATACTAAACAATAAAAAAAATATAAATACTCATCTGAAATTTATAATTCCAGAAACTACATGACGTGTATTATTTCAGTACGTTACTTTAAAATCGTGCTTCTCAAAAATATGTTTTACTTACTCTAAATAAATTTAACTTTAAAAGTTAATTCATTAATTTTATTCATCTCTCTAAAGATGTTATATTTTAATAATTATGACACAATTTATCAATAAAATGTTATTTGTAGACTAGCGATTTGTTATTTATTTGTAAATAAAAATCTGTATTTAGGTTTCTTTGGTACCGATTGATAATAAACCTTTTATTTATGTCACGCCACTAGTAAATAAAAAAAACACATTTGCTCTAGTGTTCGCTTCGTTCATAAAACTTGAATAGTGAATCGAACAATCAAAGTGAAGAGTACGATCTCTGAAAATGGACTGTGGTGAGAAAAACAATAAACTCAGTGAAAAGCCCCAAACGCAAAAATAACGACCTATAAAACAAGAACTCATTGACTATTAAAGTATTTATGTTCCAGCTTTCTTACAAGCAGGGAAGGATTTGATCTGAAAATGTCTACAGCTACAGTTCTTGTACTGTATCATATAGAATGTTTTTCGTGTAACGTAATTACATACCAAAATAAATTACGAACATGTGCAATTTTTTAAACAATTGAAATATTATTAGGTTAAACGAATATAGAGTTTGGTTAAAATAAATTTTATGAATTTGAGGTTATAAAATCAAAAAATTATTTAGACATTTTGTTATTAAAGTTATTTTTCAACAAAAAGTGTTTTTCTCGTTCGATTTTTTCAGTTTTAAATTAATTTGGTTCGTTATAGACATATTAAATGTTTACAAACACACACACACACACACACACACACACACACACACACACACACACACACACACACACACACAAAATAGGAATGACAATGGAAACTAACCTGTTTTAATGCATTCAGGAGGCAACCCCTTTGCATCGGCGTGGAAGAAGTCTGCAAGGATATCTAAAGCCTCGTACAGCCTGTCGTAGAAGCCTGGCATCTTGTCCTGAGCTTGACCGTCCATCTGGTGGGTCAGCTCTTGCAGCGTGGTATCCCAGATTACTATGAGCACGCGCTCAAAGTTACGCGGAAGTAGAGCGGAGTTAAGCGGGCGTAGGTGAGAGTCCAAGTACTCCAGAAGAGGAGAGATAGCGTCGCTCGTAGGCAGGGAATCCGGAGACCAGGCGAGGTGGAACATGGCCTTCTTCAGAGCTGGTCGCATCTAACGTAAACAGATATAGATTAGAATTATTTTGTGCAGTTGGAAGATAGGCGTTATAAGATAGGATAGGTTATACAAAACTAATGACGTAACAAGGGCAAACATTTAGGTAATGGTTTCGTCCTTAATTTATATTTTTAATGTTAAACATACATCTAAAATAGTGTAATAGATTTTCCGACAAATGTTTATGTCAGGAAAGTATAGAAATGTGTTACTTATTAATGAAAACAACATGAAAGATGAATTGATAATTCATTTAATTGAATTGATAGAGGATAATTGTGAAAGTAAGTGTTAATGTTGTATATTTAAAAAAAAATATAGAGTAGAGTATTATTGTTCAGAATATTATTTATGCTTAATTATTATGGATAATTGTGAAAGTAAGTTTTAGTGTTGTATATTTTTTAAAAAAATATAGAATAGAGTATTATTGTTCAGAATATTATTTACGCTTTATCCATGATGTTCCTGGAGATAGGTAACTTGTAAGATTTTCACCGAACTAAATGGTTTCGAAATTATCTGAATGGCTTAGAAAATGGAATTCATTTAAAACTGAAAGTTTGTGTTGTGCTTAAATGTGCGGCAGTCTAACCTTTATAACAAAAAAAAAAAAAACTTTACAACTAGTAAGAAAATACGTTGATTAATAACATCAAGTTAATAGCTTACGAGATGCATACTAACAAATGCCCTTTCCTTTGTGGAATAAAATGGCAAAAAAGAAATAACTTTTCATGTGAAATTGTTGGATAAGATAAGTTATTTATTCTTTACGTATTTTGAAAAAGTATTGTTATATATATATATATATATATATATATATATATATACTAGAAATGTAACTATATATACAATAGACAGTATAGAGACCAATGGTCTTAAAAAACACCTTCTTTATATTACTTTTGAAAATTTTTGTTTTCATTTTCATAGTTTTTTTTAATTGTTTATGAGTAAAAACTTAGATAATTTATTTGTACATTGATAACATTTAAACAAAATTGTACATTGTTAACAATTAAACAAAATTGTACATTGTGAAACAATTAAATGAACTCTAGTAGTAATCTTAAATTGCCTTATAGTTTCGGTCAGAAGGGTAAATATTTAAAGAAGAAAATGTAAAGAATTCAAAACTTTTAAAAATATGAAGTTTTTCAAGGCTGCTCCAAATTGAATATAATTTACTATATTGACGTAATTAAATAACAACAAACACACGCTCACCAACAATAATTGATCCCTTCATAAGCGTTTCAATGACACAGTCATAATTCTCAGTGAATATAACTCCTAACATTCCAAGATCTAATTGAAAAAAAAATAATAACAATAAATACTTGGAATTTTTCCAGATACTAGTATATTAACTGATGATGACGATATTATTATTGAAACGTGTATAGGAACATTAATTATTGTTTGTGAGTTTATTTCGTTATCACTTAGCCCCTACTTTTTGCCTTTAAGCTGATATCAAGTGTTTCTGTAGGTAATGAAGTATTTATTGGAGTAAATCTAAGGGGTCAATTTGTAAAAAGTAAACTATTACAACAATGTTCTCGTGCTATCTGAGACAATAAAGATATAATTCTTTAACTGGATATAATTTGAAGAGTTTTAGAAAAATTGACTGACAAAAATTTATGACGGTTTGGTTGCTAATCGGACAGGTGCCTGGAGGACTTAGAACTTATCTGTGCCCCTTTACCTTGAACCCGATCCTGTTGATGATGAGACTGATGTCGTTATTGAGCTGGTTTTCCGCCGAATCTAGAAGTACTTGGACGTTTACCCGCCACTGGTCGGAGTGATCTCCTGCGCATTTCACCGCTTCCAGGATGGCTTCCAGCTGCAACTCGTCCGGCATCAGCGACAGGGTCCTTCTGACATATTCAAGGTCGTTCATCGCTACGCACATCTGAATAACAAAGCACAGCAATAGTAGCGAAACCTATGTAATGATCAAGTAGATATTGTCTAACAGGTGGCATTGGTAAAGCTAATTCCTCCTTACAATGTGTCTGTCGTGAGGGTGGCCGACAGAAGTAAGAAAATAGAGAGTGTAGTAATAGATGTTAGTAATAATTGGAGTTGGTTTTTAAAATTTGTCAGACACGCCAATGGATGTTTTCATTTTTAAAATTTTAATAAAAATATGTAATTGATTATAATTAAATTGAATTTATTATAGTAAAATAGTTGACATATAAATTAATATACCTAACAACTAATATAAAATAATAACTTATCACATAAGAACTTAAGAATCCACTATAAATAAAGTATCATAACCCAACCCTTAAAACAGCTGATTTATGACATAACTTACAACTTTGCAAGTAATATAAAAAAATAATTAAGTCAATTCCTACTTAAACCAACAGAGAAAATTTTTTATTTTAGTTTTGTAATTTTATAATTACAATTAATATAAATATGTACGAGTATATACATATGCCAGAACAACAATATTAAGTGGCAAAATAGAAGTAGAATTTCCTTGGAATTTTCCATTTTCTTTTCTATGTAAAGTGTAGAACTATTATTTTTTTTTTGGTACTGTTCATAGGCTTTCTTTTTTCGTCGCTTGCGTTGTGTTTTTGTATCTTTTTTCTTTCGTTATGTATTGTCCGTTTGTGAAGCAAGGTTCGATACCGTCAATCCTGTGTGTTTGTTTATGTTATTCTTTTCGTTCATTTTTAATCCTAGAGCATTATTTATGATATTGTGTGATAACTATGGCAACAATTTAAGATTGTACAATGAAGGATTCGACGACAACAAAATGAGAGCAAAAACAAATCGTAAACATCTTTGAGAAATACACTTTTAGCTATGGGAAAGTTGGCTCACTGCCAAAAGTACTAGACTCTGAACATGAATATACTCAATTCTAATCCGACCTAGACCTCCAAAATGTTTAATTTAGCTATTGAATAAATATTTGAAAAAAAACTTTACTAACATCAATTGGCATCGTATTTTATTGATAACTGAAAATGTGTACAAGATATATATTAGTAGAGTATGAGATAATAGAAGGAATTTAAAAACAGTAGTTGTATGAAGTCATAAATTATCATTTAGTTTAAATTAACCCTGTTGCTCTCGAATCTCTGATAACACGAACTGTAAAATATTTTTCCTTTCCAAAAACATGGTCAAACACACCCAAACATGGTAAAAAAACAGGTTGGTGAAATTATATTTCTCATAATTTTACCTGAAAAATTGATTTATTTTCAGTTTATTACTTTACTTTTATTATTTTACCAGACGTAATAACTATCCATTTTTAAATTATTCCGTCGTATTGATTAAAAAATAGATTCTTATCAATTGTCGTTCCACTTCTGTGTTATTAAATTATACTTTGTAAATAAAAAACATAAGAATCTTGTAAGACCTTATACACGATATGGTTCGGGATATTTGAATTGTTGAAACAATGTAACAATACATTAATGAATAGATTAAATAATTGAATTGAAAATGTCTTTGGATTAAAAAATGTTAGTAAAAATGAACATAAACTTTTAAAATCTAGTTTTATTCAAACAGGTAATAAACAAGTTAAAGTTACAACGTAAATACCTCGTCTGTCGTTTTGTAGGGAGAGTTGTCCTCATAATACCCCGTGTCTTGCAACTTCTGTTGTGTAATCTGAGCGAAATATAACGTACCGCTGCAAATACCCTGCAAAAAGAACACTTAAAATAGTATTAAAAATTTCAATTTAAATCTTCTCCAGCTGAGCAGACGTTTTTAATAGAGGACTTGTCTTATGAATAAAACTTTTTAATGATTCTCAGCCACAATTAAAAACCGTTCATGCTCTGTTCAAAACGGTTTATTCAAATAATTCTAAGTCAAACTTGTTAAATTTAAAAATAATAATTAAGCCACTTAACAAAACACTTGTAATTAATTGATTTGTTAAGTGAGAGCATTGATTTATCCTTAACTACTGACTTATTTGTTTCATTTACTAAGGAATGTAATATGAGTGATTAAATAATTATAGTAAAAATAGTAATTGAGTAGCAAAAAGTATGTGTCATAGTCAAACAATTAATTTTCTTACATAGTTCTTAAAGTTTGGTCGGTTTAAATATTTTTCTAAAAATTTGGACCTTTTAATAGGTTATTTTGTTTATAACACTTGTAATGACGTTATGAACCTTAGAGTATAAATGGATTTGTAAAAAAAAACAGTTACTTAAAATTTAATTGTGTTTAAAGACTAGTTAAATTTGATAGTGGTTTTCAATTATAATTTAATCAATACTCCTAATAGGGGAGAATATTTGCTAGCAGAAATAGTTGATAGTCAATTTCGATTAAATATAGTCGATTTATTCCAAACCTGCAATGAACTGTTTAGTTGTATATAATACATTGCAAATTTTTATAGTGAAATAAATGGATAACAATCACTAGAATAGCTATGATAATCATGATAATAAAATCAGTGTCAAATGAAAATACTAATAAATAAAGGTTAAAAATCTAAGATAAATGGTAGAAAATTACTGGCATGTAAAGATTTCGTTGTTCAGTTTAAAATTTATCAGAATTTAAGAAAAGTTTAATTGTTGTGTTTGTATTCTTATAATAATCAATGACAAACCAATTGTATTGAGGCGACAGATGTAACTGACTTTGTCAGGTCTTGTGATTTGTAGTAACAGGGTGTAATTATTACCAAGTGGCGCGAATATCTGACATTCTCACAACCCCATTCCTCACCCAAGTAAGTTCAGACTTACATCAATTAGCTTAACCACCAGGTTGTAGGAGCCGACCAAATCAGGCCACGCTAACTGTTTCCAAAATTCCTTCATCTGAAACAGATTTAATTACATAATTATGTATGCTTTTTAGTAAAAACTTAGATTCCTCGTATAGCATCGATAACTTTCTTTATCAAATTAATATAAATATTATTAAAAATATAAAATGATATAGTGTTATATAAATAAAATTAATTCTTGAGCCAAACTTTAAATGTAGAGTGTATAAGGAAGATTGCTCAAACGTTTATATATTGGATTATAATTGATATATATATATATATATATATATATATATATATATATATATATATATGAAGTTAATATATTACTACTGTAAGTAATTTTATCCACCATTAAGTGCAATAATTTTACCTTGAGTGATGAGGCACCTTTCGGTCAATTGACCATTGTCGAATCAATCACTGATTCGACAATGGTCAATTGACCGAAAGGTGCCTCATCACTCAAGGTAAAATTATTGCACTTAATGGTGGATAAAATTACTTACAATAGTAATATATTAACTTCATAATATCAGTGCGTCATAACGTTAAATATCAAGAATATATATATATATATATATATATATATATATATATATATATATATATATATATATATTGGAAGCACATTTTTTAAAGTATATTTATATAAAACAATAAGTAATATTTAATACATTTATTCATTAATGTTTACTTAACACATTTATTTTTTCATTTCAACACATTTCTTTATTATAGTGGTATAGTATTATTTCTAATTACACTAATTCATAAAGTGTTTGTACACTTTAATAGCATTACTTTTCTAAATAAGTTCAGTAAATGATGTGAATACTGTTCCCTAAGAAGTTTTGCCCTTAATAAAAAGAAAGTGTTATTGCCCAGAGCCCCATTAAAGTCAAAACTTACTTGATAAAAGCAGGCGCTAGTGTCTACTGCAGACGTGCTGTGTTTAACTATGTAGTCGCCAAAGCAATATCTATTGAGCTCCGCTGCCTTCTTGATTCTGTGCAGAGCCTACAATAGGGTGTAATTCGTTTGATACACAATACATATTGAAGAAGAAAAAGTTGTAGTTTAGTTTCTTTTACGTAATAGACAAAAACGTTTTCATACAATAAAGTAGTAACCAAATTAGCTAGTAAACACAACTGTTTAAAGACACTAATAAATACTATTAGGAATAGTAACAAAATGGATGAAGACATACATAACCACGACTCTGATGAATAGCATAAAAAAAAATTGAAAAGTTAATTTAATATGTCAGTTGAAGTTTCAGCAATTTACAGTGAAACGTATTGCCACCATCAAAACCTAAACTAGAGTAAAAAGTATGTTTTTAAATAATAAATATTCTTCAAAAAAGATTATTTTATTAGAATAATAAGTTTTATTTTTGATAGTAGACATAAGTTAGGCTGTAAATTAATGAAACGTTGTCTGCAAAACAATGTAACTCGTTTTATTGTGAAACTGGTCAAAGTTTTGATTATTTATTACCAACTAAGATTCACTACAGTTGAGTCTAGCAATACTAATGCACAAGCTAGCTTGTTTTGTCATTTTATGATTCTAGCTTAATTCATCTCCATTTCTAAAACTTGATGCCTATATACTCAAGATCTATCTCAATTTTAGAACGAGGAATCATCAGCTTTTTATATTTTTTTCTCTTCAAAATTTCACTTTAAGCTAAACATGAATAATGTTAACGCTAACCTATAAGGACAAACACAAAAATGAGTAACGTAAACATACATAAGTATAATTTGGGCTTTACCAGGAGTATGACAATGCACGTGTGTCTGTGTATACACAGATGATACTTTTTCTCTCTCTCTGAATATTTTTATTACTGTAGGTAATATGTTTATTGGTTGTAAAATATTTGAAATATTGTTACGTCCTATATTGTTTATAAAAGCATTTCCTTGGCATTAAACTAGCGGAATGTCTAGCTACATTGAAACTGAGCTATATTTAAATGTAATACAAAAACCTTGGTTGTATCACGTTTCATCTGTGCTGTATATGAAATTAAATACGTATTTATTCAAAATTCTTAATTTTTGGAGCGTTACAAGTTGTAGTAACTATTCCAAATTACTTAGGACATTTACTTCGCCATACAACAAACATTATCCATATTGTTATTTGCTGCATCG
>JBAIZL010000005.1:110692206-110769706 GCA_036971475.1 Prosapia bicincta
AACATTCGTTGACAAAAGTTTAAATTCCTATTGTAATTGTAAATAAATTGTTGTATTTATTTACAATGAAGATGAAAACCAGTAAAATTATCCGTAAAAAATAGGCAAAAGTAACAATAACAGTGCAACATATAACGACCCATAAACAAACAGAACACAAAACGCAACTAATTATTGTAAGTTTGTTTTAGTATTTCTATACAAAGTTAAGTACTAGTTCATTATTTAAAATATCAGTTTTCACTCTTGGTCATTATATTCGTATAATTAGAACTGGATATTTTTTCCTTTGGAACAAGGAGTTTGTATACTTTACAGTTGATATTAATAATTTTTTAGCATCGAACACAATTTTTAAATCATAAAATTGAAACCGCATTATTACTGAACTAAATAGATTTTGAATGATAGCTTTGATCATTATTATTAATGAGGCATCGTTTTGATTTTGTTAAATGGACTCAAATCTATTTTGTGATTTGTGCGGGAAACTATAAAAAAATAAATAAATAAAAAGAAACAAAAGTAAAATTAGTTTTCAGTATTTAAAAATTTGAAAATAAATAAATAGATGTTTAAAAAAATCGTCCTAAATGATTTTATAGCGAACATTTTACTTTTTACATAGTCTACGTATTATTTTTGTAAAAACTGTTTTAAGCCTTTTCTATGTGATATAATGTTGTGGTTGTACTTTATCATATTTTGTGATATATAAGGATTTCTACCACACCGGTTATTTTACGCCTCTGCCAAAACGTGCAGGAGTTACAATACACTCGTAGTGCTGTCACATTTAGCTGTCACATTTAAACAGCCACGTTTCGCAAAGGCATTTCCATTAAGGAATTGCCGCATAGTTACATTCAATTACTAATATTTTTGCACCTGAGGAACACCTCTAGGGAACGGAACCATCTAAATGTGTTCTTCTATATCCTGTACTGCGACCCATATCTTTACAATTCATTACGCGTCTTTACTGCTATCTTTACTACGTCTACGAAATTAAATTTAAATTATATTAAATTATTCATTTATTTTATAACAATAGATTAGTGATAAATTTCCGAAACTTGCAGATACTTACTAAACAAAGTTCAAAACATCTATCCTAAGTTTAAATAAAAGTATTAAGTATGTAAGAAAGTCAAAATATATTAGAAAGATGTAGGCCTATAAAAAATTAGAACCATTTTAAACGATGTAGGCTTATACAAAACTTAAATAATTTTGAAAGATGAAGGCCTATATAAATTTTAAAATTATTTAAAAAGATTTAGGCCTATAATTTAAATAATTAAATTTAATATAATTTTAAAAGATGTAGGCTTATACGAAATTTAAAATAATTTTGAAAGACGTAGGCCTATACAAAATTTAAGATATATTAGAAAGATATAGGCCTATACAAAATTTAAAATATTTTTGAAAGACCTATAAGATATTTAAAATAGCCTTTTTAGAAAGATGTAGGTCTGTATGAAAAATATAATAAAGGTATGAAGGCCTGTAAGAAATTTAAAATATTAAAAAAGATGTGGGCATGTAAGAAATTTAAAACATTAAGAAAGATGCAGAGCTATAAGAAATTTAAAATATAAAGAAGATGAAGGCGGTGAGAAATTTAAAATATAAAGAAGATGAAGGCTGAAAGAAATTTAAAATATAAAGAAGATGAAGGCTGTAAGAAATTTAAAATATAATGAAGATGAAGGCTGTAAGAAATTTAAAATATAAAGAAGACGAAGGCTGTAAGAAATTTAAAATATAAAGAAGGCGAAGGCTGTAAGAAATTTGAAATATAAAGAAGATGAAGGCGGTGAGAAATTTAAAATATAAAGAAGATGAAGGCTGAAAGAAATTTAAAATATAAAGAAGATGAAGGCTGTAAGAAATTTAAAATATAATGAAGATGAAGGCTGTAAGAAATTTAAAATATAAAGAAGACGAAGGCTGTAAGAAATTTAAAATATAAAGAAGGCGAAGGCTGTAAGAAATTTGAAATATAATGAAGATGAAGGCTGTAAGAAATTTAAAATATAAAGAAGATGAAGGCTGTAAGAAATTTAAAATATAAAGAAGATGAAGGCTGTAAGAAATTTAAAATATAATGAAGATGAAGGCTGTAAGAAATTTAAAATATAAAGAAGATGAAGGCTGTAAGAAATTTAAAATATAATGAAGATGAAGGCTGTAAGAAATTTAAAATATAAAGAAGATGAAGGCGGTGAGAAATTTAAAATATAAAGAAGATGAAGGCTGAAAGAAATTTAAAATATAAAGAAGGCGAAGGCTGTAAGAAATTTGAAATATAATGAAGATGAAGGCTGTAAGAAATTTAAAATATAAAGAAGATGAAGGCTGTAAGAAATTTAAAATATATTACGCTGATGTAGGACTATAAGACTTTTAAAATAACCTATATTAGAAAGATGTAGGTCTGTATGGGATTATAATTATATTAGAGATATGAAAGAATGTAAGAAATTTAAAATATTTAAAAAGATGTAGGCCTGTAACAAATTTAAAATATATAAGAAAGATGTAGGCATATACAAAGTTTTAAATATAAAAAGGATATAGGCATGTAAAAATTTAAAATATTTTATAAGATTTAGAGCTATAAGAAATTTAAAATATAAAGAAGATGAAGGCTGTGAGAAATTTAAAATATAAAGAAGATGAAGGCTGTGAGAAATTTAAAATATATTACGCAGATGTAGGCCTGTATGAATTTAAAATATATTAGCAAAATGTTTAGTGTTAGAGGGTTATAGAAAAAATATGCAATACCGTGATGAAGTTAGCAAAATTAAACTTATTTAAATTAAAATGTTGTTAAAATGTTTTACAAGAGATTCTTACAAACGTTTTAAAAGGAATCTATTATATTATATATTAGCCTCTCTTCATTAATTATTATACTATTACTATACTCATTAATAATGATAATGCAGGCAAAGCTTATAAAATTCTATTTTATATTATAATTACAAAATTTCCCTGAATAACATGTCCGTCTGATTTTGTACTTAGAGATTACATGACTTTGCTTAGGAATTATATTTATATAACTCGTAACATGTAAAACAGAAACAGCCTAACTTACATGTAACAAATATCAATAGAGTAATTACGTATCAAAATTAACATAGCACTTACCTTACAAATTCCTGAACAGATAGGTAGAGCTCAAAGATGGACGTTCCGATTTCAGCCCCAGGGGGTAAAGTGGGGGGCTCCGCTCCCAGCTCACTTACCCTGAGATGCTGACACAAAATTGTTATTTCAGGGCCTTGGTCATTAACAACCTGAACAAAAGCAAGCTTATTTTGGCAAGTAATATATTCTAATGTCACATTTATTTCCCTACCTTTCAATAATTTTGAATTTTTGAAAACGTTTAGACGTTGTTCTAAAATAATACAATTTGTAAATTTCGAAATTGCAAATTAATTTTATTTCATCAATTTGCAAACCTTTTAAAGAAATTTTAAACTTGTACAGCCTATAGAATGTTTATATTTTATAGAACAAATTTTTTAATTAGAATATTGCTTCCCTTAGGCCTAATTGGTATTTTATATATTAGGTATATTTTTTAATTTTGATGAATATAAATATAGGTATGAAATAAATATAAATTTATAATATATAGTTTAATGATGAGTGTCCAATTATTGTAATAGATTTTTTCTCACATTACATAATATGTTTCTTTTTTAAATTTAGTTGTTTGCATTTATAGTTTAAAGATGTTTAATTATATTTAAATCACTGTATTCTTATATTTAATTTATAACTTCTTATTTTACATGATTAAATTGATTTAAAACATAAGTATTTTAAATTTATATTTCAGTTTAAAACATGGTTGTTGTTCATTTAATATTTTATTTAATTATTTATAAAAAAATCTGTACTTTTAGAAACATTTTATGACTTTGTTTATCACTTGTACTATCTATTTGCTTTAAGAAATTGTAGAGTGAACACTGTATACTAGATGATAAAACAGATAAAAACACACACCTGACTATATAAAACAATCTGACATTGGACAAAGAATATACAATGCATGACACACACACTACGGACGAAACTGTGCTGAAACTCTAGTCTAATGACATCTTCTAGGCTATACACACAGAAAGCATGGCAATCTAACACATTGTGTCTCCGTACTTTGTCTCTGCATCCAACTCTCAAAGGTAAAACTATCATTTAATATCATGCAGTCGTTATTGGTAAGGCGTCTTGTAACTAATAATTTATAAAAGTAGCAAACATATTGAAGTCTGTAATAAAAAGTAAAAATCACCAAGTTTTATCACTCCATTATCTTCTGTTGTCATAACGTTTAAACTCTTGTTTGATTAAGTCAAGTCTAGAATTATTTTTCTTCAGAATAAAGGGTTATAAAATGGGTTAAAAGAGGGTTATTTTGTAACCCTCTTTAGAAGTCTACTAAATTTACAGCTTTAATTATTAAAGACGATACTTTAATGTTAGGTTTAAACCATGTCTTCGGTAATTGTTATATTTTTACAACAGAAATTCTGTAGATTTTCTTATCAAGACCCATCTTAATATCATCTCCTCTTTGGTCAAATAAGACCGTCACATATTCCTTCACCACTTATAACTCCCATGTACTGAGTATGCAACAATTTAAAATCATTAGAAGATCTTATAAAATAATCTTTAAACCTCGCAATAGTAAATAATTAAAACGCGTTTAATAAATGTATTTAAGGTTAATAAAATTTAATTTGCAAAAAGTGAGGAAGAGTCCCGTAAGAGCTTCTGTTATTATTTCACTAGCTTCGTTATACACAAATTGTTTGTAAATGTCTTGAAATTTCTTTAACTATACGGTTTATTTATCTGTAGAATGAAATATAAAAATTATTTTAATAATCACTCAAACAAATTTTTGAATAAATATAGGACAGTCAATTATACTTCATTAACTTGTCTTTTTCTACAGTTAGGCAGTAAAATATGTTAGATAATATGCCCAGGTTTTCTTCTCCGCGCCGTAAAGAATTCAGCAGGCCTAAGTAGATTTTACTGTTAATGTAATTCCATTTTTCCACGTTCATTGTTAACACTCCTTTCCTTTCTGCCGCAGAACTTACGAGTAATTTATTCACGCTTCCCCTTTTATTTAGAAGGCCTCATAGTGTCATATTACCTCCCTAATACGGAATTGGAAATTTGTCTGACGTCTTTTTGTCGTGAAAGAAATAAAATTTAATTCAACATAAAAAACAAAATTTAAGTAAAAAATCACACAGAGTATAAAAGAATTGTGAATAAATATAATACAAAGATATTTACAATTTAAAACACAAAGAAGACAAGAAAAAAATAAAAATACACACAGAGCGTTGAGAGTTGGATGGCGGGGGAAACTGTTTAGTAAGTTGGTGAACACATAGATTATTAACAAAAGTAATTAATTCATTAACTGTTCACGATTCTTACTATATTTTTTTTGAAGTTATCGACGAGGAAAAATTTATAGAAAAATAAATGAATAAAACATGCGCAGAAGCAGGGCAATCTGAACAATCGGCGCGCAGCTAAGCTAAGCTAACTGTGGTAGCGTTTGGCTGTGAAACAAACTGAGTTTTCCTCTTTATGTGACATAATTTAGGATTCAGATAAAAGTATATTTTTAATATTGGAAATAAAAGAAAACAAAATTGTTTACAGCCAAATGCATTTCTAATGGCCGGCACTTTGCAACTTCACTTTGATGTATAAGCATGTATATATGAATAACAGAGGGCTTTGAATTAAATATCTAAACAATTATTGTTTTACGTACAAAAAATAATAATAATAAATTAAAATTAAATATAATATTTCATTTGATTGCTGTTCAAGCAAGAATTCTCATAATAAATATACACGGAAATATGCGACTAAGGATTTAAAGGTTTTCTGTTTATAAAATAATTTGAATGTAAAGAAATTGAAAATCAGCAATCTTTGTGGAAATGTATCTTCTTAAAGAAGTCAGAATTTCACAGATATCTCACACTTGGTGATAAAATAACAAACGATTATTTATCATATTTTACAGAAATACTGGTCTGATAAATTTCTGTCTATCAATTCTGACCTCCCTATAAACCTTTGCTGGCTAACTGGAAAACATCGCTGTTCATCTAGATTAAGAGCAGGACTATTTCAAGAGTGCAACTCTACGCATGTCATGATGGAAATCTTTCCATTTATAGTACCAGAGGTTAACTATGATCGTTTCTTGGTCTTACCTAAAAATATCTAACATTCCTTACCCATCGTCTTTCAAGGGTTGTAGCAGGGTGAAGGTGTTATTGCTGTACAACCCAAATTGTATATGTTTTCTTTAGATAAGAGACCATGACATGGTTGGTGATAGATATACCCTAAATATTCCAGTCGAATGTTTCGGCTGAGAAAACGTAATCTTTATAATCTTTTTAATGCTCATCAAATAGGTTTATTCACCTCCAGTCGTAGAAAAACGTTATCTACGTTACATATCTTAATATAATAATCAAGGTATTCACTCACACCTTATAGCATTCTCTTCAGAAGTAAAAACAAAAACTCGCTTTTATTCTCTTTCATTAAACAAAACATGATCATAATAGTCTACAATTTAAAAAAACAATCAAACACAAAAATAACAAAGTTATAAGAATAAAATATTTAAAAAAATAAATTAAAATTATATTCATATTTATTATTATTATCTAAACTATGAACCTAGTATTAGCAAACATGGGGTTATGGGCCGACTGCAATAAAATGACAGTTGGTCGAGAGAAAACCATGTTTCAGTTGTTCACTCTCTCCACCAAGCCCCCAACCATTGAGCTCAAATATAAACAGAGTTACCTGCCAGAGTCTAAATTGTCCAAATACTTAGGTGTTAATCTGGACACTAGAGTCTCATGTAAAAATTACATACAAGAGGTTGCTGAGCGTGCAAGCAAGTGAACAAATCTGTTAAAAAGACTAACTGGTACAAAGTGGGGTTGCACGCAGGACGTTCTTGCCACTGCTTATAAGACCTATGTCAGACCTTCCATGGAATACGCTTCGGAAGTTACGTCACTGGCCAGTCAACCGAATCTGCGAAAGTTACATAAAATCCAGAACAGTGCCCTCAGAATCATCACCGGCGCAGCTTTCTCAACGCCCATTTGTGCGATGAAAATCCAAACCTGCATAGAACCATTGCAAAAAAGGCGCGAAAAACTAACCCTTAAATTTTGGGAATGCTGAAGAAGAGTAAATCACCGATACTGGACTAACTATAGAAAGGCTGCACAGAGACTAAAAACCCAGCTAAGTCCACTACAAAACGCTGAAGAACTTAGAGGAAGGTATAACATCGGTGAATCAAACTCAACCCCGCTCAAAACTTTCAACAAGCCGACTATTGCCATGCCTCTCAAAAGTTTGTCGTTACTAAACTTTAAAACTCCCAAGCATCTTGAACTCCCAGAAGAACTAAAGATTTCTGCCCTGGAGACAATCCACACTTTATATCCTGAACCAGACTGGCTGCACATCTACACTGATGAATCTAAACTCAATCCTACTGGAGCTGGCGCTGGAGCTTTCTCCAAGCTATTTGAAATCAGCCAGGGCGTTGGGGAAAACGCAAGTAATTTTGATGGGGAGGTAACGGCAGTGCGATTGGCCGCAGAGGATCTTGCTGCGCATCACCCAGCAACGAACCACCAACGAGCTGTTTTCTTTATAGACTCCCAAACCACCATAGTTGCAATAGCCGACAACTCTTCAACAGACTGTTCGAACATATTCCACTGCCGAGAAGCAATCTCACATCTTTTGCAAAATGAATGGTCAATTAGCCTTCAGTGGATCCCAAGTCACGACCGCATCACAGGTAACGAAAGAGCAGACGACCTTGCAAAAATTGGAACGCAGATGCAACAACCAAACGCAGAAACCAGCCTCACCTCTGCACCTTATTGATGCAATCCTTAAACGCTCCATCAAACAAAAGCATGAGGAAGTCAGCAGGGGGAAACAGTGGGCATCACTTAGCAGTCGCGGTCCTTTGGTGCCCACAAGCGATAGAGCAACTGCGGTGGCTGACTTTCGACTTCTGACAGGACACGACTATCTCCAGGCCCACCTCTACCGTTTTGGACCACATTTTAACCTGTCCTGAACTGGACGACCAGCTGTCCAGAACCGGTCGTTACTGGGAGGCTCGACGCCGAATGGTTCAAGGGCGGGCATTGGATAAAGTAAAGTAAGTATTTATTATTAGTTTTAATAATTATTTTAATTGTGTAAATTAAACTAAATATTAAATTAATAATTAATACAATAATAACAGTTTTTTAATTTTAATTAGTATTATTATTTGGAGTTTTGATTTTTTGTTTAATTTGTATAAATGTTTTTAATCCTTATGAAAGTAATATAAGACTCGTGAAAAGAGTGTAATAAGGTGTCAAAACCTTGAGTATTTTATTTAAAACATATGACGATAATATTTTCCTATAATTGGTCGTGAAAAATATCTTAATTTCAACTATAGACGCACAGAACTATATTGAAATGATTCTGTGTACGAGTTTTTACAAAATATATATTCTTTTGTTTAAATATATATTTCCTCTACAGCAGAAACAAAATTAAAAGTAAAACAAATGACACTTTAATAGAATCAAAGTAAATAAAATATGTAAAATATTTGAGGAAATAAAGATAAAGAATAATGTAATGAAAAAATGTTAAAAGTTTAAATTATATCGAACCACTTAATATGGGTAATCTCATTTTATACACACTTTATATTTTCACTGCATAAATGCTTGTTTGTATTATGAGACGCTTAAATGGTCATGAAATCGAGCCTTGAAGATGTTGATCAAAGCGAAACATAAAACTGTCATCGGTTGATTCTATCTTTTGTGCCATAATGTAATGTACTCAGTTAGCAGTGTCTTTGTGACAGCTTGCAAAATAAAGTAAACTCATAGGCTTTGCTACAATGTGATTTTTTGACTGAGACCCGCTCAACAAAAAGTTGCAAAGTGCCTCCAGCGTTTGTGGTCTATATCCGAAGCGGGTGAAGCAACGGGCAACGGCTCTTCTAAGAAGCGAGCGATGCATATAACTCTGCCGCTCTATACCTCGATGATAGCCACCATTTTTGAGAATTCCTTGGCCAACTATGGAACAATATACACATAATCATTGTCCCGTAGTCAGAAGATGGGTGGAACACAGAAAATACTGGGGGAAACTAAGGACCTTTATTTGGTAGAAAATGGGAAAAGGTTTTAAATTTAAACAATATTAACATAGCTAGTGAAATTATTTATGAATGTGTCTTCTGTATTCTAATAAAATTCATAATAAATAAAGATACGTATAGAACAAATATTGTGAGGAAGAGTTTATTTCTGTACACACTACATCGTGAGGAATCTTTAAAACAAAATTATAAAAATTTAGGAATCATACATAAACCTGTGTAGCAATAAATACAATTTATTACACCTATTATTAAGCATAAAATGAAATTTAAATTTAATTTCGATTTACAGTTAAACAAAAAGGGTACACAGAATTGAAGTATTGGAAAAAGAAAATTCAAAAATCAAATAATTTGTAAATATTTTATAAATTACTATTCCAATTTTTTTAAAATTTCAAAAGTAGGAAAACTGAAGGAAAGTATATTTAAAGTATTTTCTGTATTCCAAGACATGCATTGGAAATCCAAACTACGAAGGAATCAAAACTTAATATTTATTTTACATGAATTAAAACTAGTTGAAAATACAAGATAAAGAAATTGTCCTTACATATGAAAGTGAATTCTACTTCACAATTTAAACTGTTGAAATGAAATACAAATACCTTAAGCAGTTTTAAAATGTTTATCAATAATCTACTTAGTTACAGGTGTATATGTTTTATGTACAGGGTGCGGCAAAGTCCCACAGACGCAAGAACACTGATAAGAAACTTATTGTTTATGACTATAATAGAAAATAACGATAATCGATATTGAAAGCTTTAAGGAGTATAAATCTGCAACAGGTTAACAAAAGAACAAGCATATACAAGTATTTTTAATGTTATCAAACATTTTACGTGAACGTTTACAATAATAACCGAAAATTATGAGATTCATAATACATAAAAAGCGTTAAACACATAAAAAAGAGAAAAACTAATTCACCATAAAGTGGTTTGTCCATAAACACTACGCATAAAATCCCAAGGCTTCACTTCATCGTCTGCGTTCAACTTTAAAGCAAACCCTTTTTGAATTTTTTTATATTGCCTGACTAACACATGTTGTTATTTCAATATATATTTTATTCTGTTATTGCGCGTGGTTGTGTTTGACTGTGTGTATGCACATATTTAATTTTATTTAAATATAATTATTAAAACAATATGGAAGTTTTATAAAATAGTCAGGGGCAAATTATGTTTTTATTGATCAATAGCTATAGTCCTTAGCTCATATTATTATTAATAAACTTTATTACATTTGTATGAGGACAAATTTAAAGGGAAGTAGTTGAAAAATATTTCTGGGTCAAATATATTTACAATTGTGCATATCATCCGTAGACATTTCATTCTCTTTCGTGGCTATATTGTTTTCTATAGTAATGTATATTTTGTATTGTCATCAATTTAAGGACAAAATTATGATTAGTTTTTAAAAAAAATGCTGTATAATCAAGCAACAAAATCTGTAAAATACTTTTATCAATGGATGCCATTACGAGGGTAATCAATGATCTTAGATATCTACTCTGCCCACCCTGAACATGTAACTTTTAGTCATCGTATTTTCTACGTCTTAAACTTTTAATTACTATTTAATAATTTCATTGTTACAAAAAATGCATTACAAAATTTTAAATTAAAAATATACCTTATTTTAATTTCTACTCCTAATACGCCAAAATATTAGGCCAACTTTATGTTGTAAGGTTTCAAGTTGGTATACGTATGTCAAATCTGTACTCACCATTTTCTCCAATTGTTTGTAGACAGCGCAAAAATATGGAACTCCGTTGGTACTGGAAATATCAGGGAATAAATTCAGTCAAAATTTATACAGATTAAAAATAACCCAAATAAGTGAAATATAAGGAGGACAGAAATTGGAATAGGGTTAGTTTTACTTTTGATTATATTTAATATTTTTAAAATATATTACTATAAAAATATAGCATTTGAAAATAGCTTACGTAAAGTGACCCTTTAATGTAAAATTGTAAGTAGTTACCAAGAATGAAAACGCAGGTGCTCTGAAACTAAGGTCGATAGATGAGTTGGAAGCTGATATTCGGAAAGCGTTTCGTCTGTCACATTGAACAAACAATCGCACGTGATGACTACTCCCAGACGCCATCTGTTTTTCCACCTATCTCTCTATAGTTACTTTATCTCTCCATATCTTTAAATTCCTCTTTCCTTGTCTTAGTAAGATTCAATTTAGTTTTAGTTTGGGTGGCTGTGCTCTTAAATCCTCTGTATATGACGTCATCCTCATGACCTCTGTATCTATATAGATCTTCTGTATATGCCTATATCATTCTAATTGCTTTGTCGTAATATCTGTGACAATTGTGTGTTCTACTTTGTTAATTACAGTATTTTGTCATACTTTCTTTTCTTAACCTGCAAGATGATCTTCGTTAATAATCCATTTCTTTGCTATTCGATTTTTCATTATTCATCATATAAGCCAAATTATATTAATTATTTCAGTATTATATTTATGTTACAATTACATAAATAAACATTTTTTATAAATATTTGGTTTTTTGGCACCAAAGTATTTAATTTAACACCTGTTTTGTTCCTTCTATTTATTTGTTTCTTTTATTATTAGGTACAGTATACCGCGATTGTTAGAGTTAAATATTTATTTTGCATCACTATCGGTATTTTTATTACGGCATCTGTCTTCATAGCATATGGTTCCAGCTTTTCTTGTACATCATAACTAATTTATAGTACTATTTTATGAGTTTTAGGATCAATAATCTTGCAAGTTGTGAGTCTCATGATCTTACATGTTTTTTCAGCACTTCTTAAAACTTAATTTTTTGAAACTAATTTAAATTTTGTTGGACGCTGGTGATGTTTTAAGCTATGATAATAAAAGACACCACTCCCTTTCATGTTTTATTTCAGTTCATTTGAGAGTTTCTAATTGAAACGAACAGACTTATTGAACGACTCTTCTTTTACTATCCATTCAACGTAGGAACGATGACACGGCTGCAAATAAAGATCTACGAGTATATATTTATTGGTTACGCAATGGTTGAAAGTGTTAAAACAGAATTAAAATAGTTTACTCAGGTGCCAATATCTTACACCCACGTACTCTCCATTCTTAAGGAGAACGCAGGCTTCGGACGACAGTTAGATGAGCAACGAATCCATAACTCTAAATAATTTGTCTACGACATTAACAGTGAACAAGCATTAATTTAATTAATGTTTAACACATATTAACATTAGTTTCCCTGCGGTGGCTCAGAGAAAATAAAGCAGTGACACTTTTGGACTTTAGGAACATTCCATACTGGTTATATATGTAATACAATTTGTTAACTATGGTGAACATTTAGTAAAAGAAAGGAAACGTTAACACTAATAAAAAATGAATTAGTAATAAAATAACAAAATTTTTTAAAAATATTACAAAAATGTGGCATCTTATACCTTTCTACAAGTAGCAATAGGGTTATGAAAACTACAAGTAATCACAAATATTTGCTAGTTAACGAAGGTTTTTGATGATTTTGTAATACTTTCCTCGTAACTAATTTAAATATTTATTTAAGATACAATATCAAGAGCACAGTATTACAATATATTACAATGAAAATATTGGAAAGAACCCCAATACCACAAAAATAATAAAAAATAACAAATAAAACAATCCTAAGTAACTTGTTTTATTTGTTATTTTTGAACTTTTTGTGGTATTGGGATTCTCTCCAATATTTTCATTGTAATACTGATTTAAGAGTTATGTAATCTATTTTATGATTTATGTAAAGAAAACCTAGGTAGACTTTAAAGTTACACAAAGTAGACTTAATTGCAAACTTAAGGGTCGTTTTGTCAAGTTTAAACATTTGGTAAGTCGATAATGATTACAGCAAACATAAATTCTCGTTGTTAAGCTTAGTAAAGACAAGATAAATAAAGGGAGGCAACAAAATATACCTTTCGAAGAGGGCATTGTAGTAGTCGAGTCCCCTGTGCAGGTCCACGATGAGCACAGTAATCAGCTTCACTAGGCTCTGGATGCGGATGTCGGGGTCGCTTCTGCTGCCAGAGATCACCTTGTGGTTTTCTTCGTACCTGGAAAAATCACAAGTTGTGATAAGGAAGTTGTAAAGTATTTAAATCTAGAAAATAGTTAAAAATATTGATAAAGTTTTTTAAAATAAAAAAATAATTACAAAATTTATACAAAGAGGAAATTTCTAGTACTTAACCAATATTAAAATTTAAACAATATTATTTAAAATATGTATTTATTAATTTTAATTACTTTTTATTTTTCAACAGTATGATTTAATCTTTTTAATCATACGCTGTTGAAGAAATGTAGGTGATATTGTATTGAATAAATCTTAAAATACCACTGAACCTTTTGAGTTTTATTATTGCTAACTAAATATCTCAATAATTGCTTGAATGTATTACAGTGAAACCTCCTCGAACAGACACCTCCAACGTACGGACATTTCTCTTGAACTAAAATTTTCTGGGAACCGAAATATATAATAACACGTACATAGGATTTTCCTCTCCTTTGAACGAACACTCCAATAGACGGACAACGGACAGCAAATGGTGCCTTTTTTTCATGCACCTCTGATATGCGGATGAATGTACAGAAAAAAGTAGCTGAAATAACTACGTATGCAGTCAGAAGATATATTGAAATCTGTACACTTGCCTCGACATACTCGGCAGCACATTTATGCATTCGTATCCTCCGTTGCAGCTGAGTAAAAGTAACGGTGCGGTAGTAATTAATTAAATATTGTACATTATTATTAGTTGTAACATAGCGATTAAATTCCCATTGCAAATAAGTATGTTACATAATATATTTGTTGTTTAGTAAATGTAAAATCGGCATTGCTTAAAAGATAATTTTGTTTTTTTTTAAAAGATGTTTCATCGACAGAGCTAGCAGGAAATTCTCACAAAGTTTCTAAATGCACAATGGTGGAGGCATTTCTGAATTCTCGTGTTAAGCTTCTGTGGGAAATTGACAAAGCACTCTCTCGCAACACGCCTCAGAAGAAGGAGCATAATGGCTAGAAATCGTAAATATGTTTATAAAACTTTAAATGAGGTGATCTTCTAAGTGAATTAAAAACGGGATATTTTCTTAGTGGCTTTGTTACGTTTAGTTTGTTGTTTCAATATTTAATAGTAATTAATTAAATATTTTAACAAAACCACGTGATTGTAAGTGATTGCCAAAGGAATGTTTTAAATTAAAATTTTTATAAATATTTTAGTTTCGATCAAATCAGTAAATATAAAATACGAGAATGCATTAAACGTAGCTTTGTCAGAGAACATTTTCAAAAGATGTAAACTTAAATATTTTAATTCGGTAAGTAATAAAGAGCAATAAGACAATTATAAAGTAAATGTAATATTCAGAATATAAAATTGTTTGAAAATTAAATCTCTTTTATAATCATAAACGAGAATTTAACGTAACCTGTCTTTGTTAGAGCTATTAAACAGACAGCCAGTCTGCCTGAGTTAATAGTTAGATACAATTGCTTAGACAAACAATTGACCCGGCGAGTCTCTGTAAGTACAAGTTGTTAAAGGGTTTTAAAGTTTTTTAAATAAGTCGATTCCCACCCTAGTCCATTTACAAAATCCGGGGTTACATAGTATTAAGGGCATTAATACAATAGTTACAATATCATTACAACAATATTTCTGAGTTGGAACTTTAATTTACTCGTAAACAAAATTCAAATGTAATGGCTATTTTTATCAAATTATACTTTTCACACAAAATCTAAACTTATGTATACTTCATAAAGTTATAAAACGTAATAAACATCGAACGCTTGCTTTCTTTTCATGTTGCAGCGTTTGAAACACTGTAGGTTCCGTAAATCAAGGCAGTATCGTCTTTCGACTGGGGACTTGTGTAGATAATTTCGTTTCATTGATTTCCCTTAAGTAATCGCAAATTTAATGATTTTAAAATATGACTTCTAAACGACGTCAGAAGGGGGAAATGATATACTCGTATATTTATATTAGTAAATGTACATAAAACATTTAAAATATAACCGATATAAAATATTTATAATAAATATTAAATTTTGAAATTTAATATAATTTTTAATAAAACAACAAATTGATATCACGGCCTTTTGCTTTCATTGGTTCTAATTCATCAGACACTCTTTGGATTCTCGGATATAATTATGGGAAAAATATTTGTTTAAAACGTTTTTGCCAAATTTTGTGATTTTCGCCTAAATATTTCGGCATATTTTTAGTAACTTTGAAGTTTTCGAGCAGCTGTTGGTTGAGCCGTTATACAGGATATACTTTTGATATCCAATATATTTTGTTTCTATTTCCAGTCTCAGCTTGATACGAGATTATGAGATAGACTTTGCTTGATCTTTTCTTCTAGATATGGTAACAAATTTTATTTAACTTTGTCATTTTATGATGATCGTTATTTCACACTTTACGATTTATGCAAAACAGATGAGTCTATATAGCAATGAGTTTAAATTTTTAAAGAGTTCTTGAAATCAGGCTTTTAACTTATTATGATAGTCCATCGAAAGATAAGCAATATACTGTTAATAACGTTGAAGTAAGAAGGAATAATGTAGAGGCTAATAATGGATAAACCTAAGACTCAAAACTAACGTTTCTTAAAAGTCTTAAATCTGTTTAACTTGATAACCGAAATTTAATATAGTTTTTTAATATTATGTATATCCAAGCAGAATTTTACTCAACTGAATTTTAAATGTATAAAAATAGGATGAAATATTTTAAGGCCAAATAAATTTTATAAACAAAGTTTGCAAATCTTTATCACTAGGGTATACTAAGTATACATAAAGTCTTTATGTAAGGAATAGTTAAGGCCACTTGAAGTATTCTAATACAAATTATATTTGAACATTTAACTATTATACCAAATTTTTTTAAATTGTTTCCATTTGGAATCAAAACACTATTGGTATATTAAAAAAATATAATACAAATTATTATATAAATCAAGAATTATATATGTATTTATATGTAGGATACGGAAAATATGTCTAGGTGAATTTACCTAACAAAATGTAAGTGACAAAAACGTATTCACTTTTAAATTATTTTGAATTAAACATTACTAGAAAATATTTTTGTAAGAAAATCACCTACAGTAAAGTTTTGCCATCAAATATGAATAACGTTTTTACCAAATTAGTTATATGTCATTGATACTTAGTATATGCTTAAAAGTAACTGGGGTAGCAATGAAATGTATTGAAAAAACACACTCTGTTGTTGATTTTGAAATACAAAATCATAAGGATTAATAAGGACATAAGCAAGGACAATCACAAGTTTCTTTTCAAGAATAAAATTTACCTATAAGAAATTATTTAAAGAAATAAGTGAAACCTACTATGCGACCGAGTTTCCAAACCGTAGTTTCCTTGACGAATAGCAGGTTAGGCTTCGTCAATGAAATGTCAGGAAGTAAGTTTATAGTTTTTACATAGTTCTTAAAATAATTACTCATGATTTAATCAGTGAAATCAAGATGATTACAGCGACTATCTTTAACTCATAAAGGTAATATACCATGAACATAGCAGTTACGTTATAACGGTTAACTGTAATTATTTGTAAATGCTTTCGTCAGTTGATAAGACTTTAGCACCTGGAAGAGTTTTTATAATTATACTGCTCTAATAACGTAATAAATTGTTGAATAAAGTAACTTTAAGATCCAAAAAATGAATTTAAAAATGTCTGATCAGTATAGGGCTAGTTGAGTTTTAATCTATTATATATTTATCAAAACTGTCTAATAAAAACATTTCTCGTCATTATGGTTCAATACAGATGTGGCTTTTGAAACAAATTTTTATTTCTATTTATTATTTATCACATTAATAACGAATGATTATTTCTTTAAAATTTAGATTTGATGTATAGACACTGTAGATTATAATTTGTTTATAGAAACGCATATAAGAAAATAAGTGATTAAGTTGGTGTTATTATATTTATTTAGTTATATATATATATATATATATATATATATATATATATATATATATATATATATATATGTGTAGTTATTATATTTTGTCATAGGTAAGCTCAAATTTTGAAAAAGTATTTCTAATGATAGCCAAGAAGTAAATAAATGAGTCCATTGTAGCCATACCATTCGAGTGTCCCCTTCTTGATGGCGGTTAGTACTTCCCCTCTCACTTCCTTATTGAAAGGGCAGCATTTCCAGTATGCTTTCATTGTCGACAGAAGGCCGAGGCACCTGCAACATACAAGCAAGTAATTGGAAATGTAACAAATCACACTGACTCTTTGTGCTCGCTGTGTGACAGCTAATGTATACGTTTACTTTAACACAACATCTGTCTATTATTTTTCCTTTCTCGTTGAAGATATGACAAATTACTCGAGGTAAGCTGTGATAAATATGTGAACAAATATGTGGATATAACTGGTAAATACTTCTTTGTACCTCCTCTACAGACTGTGTGCTTACTTCTCGTACATGATTCTGCCCACGTCACAGTCCCTCCTGCATCCTCCGCTTCATCATCCGAAACTATAAACAACTGTCAGCATCAAAAATTAGAAACGAGAAAAAGCGAATAAATAGGGACAAACAAAAATACTAGAAAAAAATGAAAAATTGCAATACATTTGTTTTCTATTTTGCCACTTAATAATATGATTTTGTCATATGTATGTAGATATTTATATTAGTTGTAATACAAACTAAAAAGTAATTGAAATAAAATTTTGTGTGTCGACCTCAGTAGAAATTTACTTGATTTCTTTTTAATAACTTTTTCAATACCCCATTAGAATTCACCTATCATCAATTCATGCTAACACCTCGTACATCAAGAGTGTTTAAATATTTGTAGCAGGGGTTATTGTTATTTATTTATCATAATTACGCTACTGTGCTCTGTATAAAATTTCACCTCGTAATTTGTTTCAAGTCCAGTCTAGATAATTTTCATTATTTCCTGTGAAGTACACTAAAATACGAAAGTTTATAGTTCATAGGATTTCTGAAACTTCTAAACTTTTCCTACCTTAGTTCTCAATCCTCATAGCCGTATAAAACAACGGCCCAGACGAAAGCTTCCAGCAGCTGTTTTAATTAACTGCTGTAACAACAGATTCAGGATGCCACGAGATTATTCTTTTAAACATAATTCGTAGAACATAATATATATCGTACAACTGTCGTGTTACAAAATACTTATATATTTAAAATAACAGATGTATTTACGGAATATAATGTAATGATAGTCATGGAAAGGTTTCAACTAAATTATGGTTCTACTTATTTTACAAAAACCGCAAAATCTATTTATAATTAATGTCAATATAAGTTTTTTTCATGTTTCAGTTAAAAACATATAGAGTGATTCTCAACTTTGGTTAACTTGATTTTAACATTTATAAGTAAGATGACCTTGATTGAGGTTAATGTAATTATGTAATAATTAATCTAACTCACACTCACAAAAATACGTTTATTACATCAAACGCAATTATTACGTCATTGTCACATCAATATATTACATGAAATCAAGTCGTCATAATCTTCGATAGTGTCTAGAACTATATTTTACAACCAGTAAAATATATTGACAGTTGAGTTTTGTTGCTCGTAAAGTTTCAATCGCTGATGATGGTTGGACATTGAAACGGCTATGGTGTAATAAACTTATCTTTATAAGTATGTGTTTTTTTATTATTAATCTAGAGTTTTCACGTTTAAAAAATAAAAATAAAACAGAGAAACCTTTTTAGAGAATCGTTTATCTTTAAAAAATACGCGTTGTCGAGTATCGAGGTACCCTAAAGTCAATGACCTATTGATTTTCATCACACATAATAAGTCCTCATATAAAGTAGTCATTAAAAGTTTTAGGTATTTGAAGTTAATAATAAAGCTGAACATTTTATTTAATAAACAATGTGTTTACTACGAAAAGGTTTAGCTACAATCGACTTTATTTACAATAAACTCATCACATCTATATAACCTCGTAAAGAAGATTGAACTAAGCGACTATTTTTGATTAAAACTTGAAATGACTATCGTTTGTTGGAAATAAATGACTTGAACGCCCAATTTCAGCTTTGAATAAATGAGTGAAGCCCAAGTCTAGACTATGCTTCTTAATGACCTTTTTATTTTAATGACAAAGTCTTTAACTTTAATGTAAAGTGAAGTGAACAATCGGCTTTAGTTATTTAAATCTGTAGAGTTAAATGTGCATTGCTTCAAGTAAAAATGAAGTAAAACTTTTTTAAAAATAGCTGTAATTTTGTAAAAACTATTTCCTTTTTCAATTGTATGCCTGTCAATCTCAATAATCAATTTATAATATGAATGGTGCATGCTATAAAATAACTTCTCAAGTTCCATTTTTGCAATCATGCAAAAAAACGTCAGGGTTTGTGGTTCCGTGCAAAAGATTATTTGATGCTGAATAGAAACTATTTTCTAGACATTATTTTTGTTTGTAATTGGTATTCAATATGTTTCTGAACACGTCAATAGAGGTTAAAATATAATACACATTCGGTTAAGGTGGATTTTCTTACATATAATTACCTCATTTTTATTGTGCAAAATCATATACATATAGTCATACACATATAATTAATCCACACACACACACACACACACACACACACACACACACACACACACACACACACACACACACACACACACACACACACACACACACACACACACACACACACACACACACACTCACACACACACACACACACACAAACACACACATACATACACACAACATACACACACAGACACAGACACACAGACAGACACACACACACACACACACACACACACACACACACACACACACACACACACACACACACAAACACACGCACACACACACACACAACACATATATATACACACACACACACACACAACACACACACACACACACACACACACAGCACACACACACACACACACACACACACACACATATGTATGTACATATGTGTATATATATATATATATATATATATATATATATATATATATATACATATATATATATATATATATATATATATATATATATATATATATATATACATTTGCCCTAAGAGGAGATTTTACAACATATTTATTAAATTAAAATTTTGTAAAAGATCACCTGTAGCTAAGGAATCATGTGGGTGATTGAATGGTTACCATTTGAAAAATAGACCCTCAAACACCTGAAGCATTGTGACAATTGAGCGATCAGCTGTTTCATCAGAATTAGGAATGATAATGCTGGAGATGTTAGGAGTCAGCTTTATTTTAAGTACGTTTTAACATAAAAATGGGACCAAAGCTTTTCTAATTATTCAAACGCAACCATGAATGCTTACAACACAGTTGATGTATGGTTGAAATTTTCAATACAATTTAAAAAATTATGGGTACAGATTAATACTTTATTAAGTGTCAGTAAAACATAAAGGAATATGTTGATCTAGTAATTTATTCTTTATAATATGCTAATAAGATAGTAAGTATATTTGTAAACATATTGTATAGTTCGAAACAAAAATATAAGTAACTATATATTGAGTTAAGATTCAAGCCTCGACATTTTTTTTTAATTCTTTACTTACAATATTAAAACAATCAATATTTCATGCCATGTCTTTTCGCAAATTTCTTAGACATTGAAAATTATATAACTTAAAGCATTTCTTTATAAACATTTTAAAATTATATTTGATAATAAAGTTGTAAATCTAGCCCTTTGTATCGGTTAAACCATGATCAAAGTACTGAATGCGCAAAGCACAAGCGTTACAAGTAACAGGGCTAACTGTGCGAGATAATTAAACCGCGAGCTTTGTGTCTCGGCAGAACCTCACGTAGGCTACTGAATTAATGTTTCAAGCAATCACATATCGTTAGTGAACTAAGCTCTTATACAAGAGTAGATGTTACAATAAGGTCGATAAAGGAATCCTGTTTTTAAACATTTCCATCTTTATTAAACTGTACCCTTAGAATTAGTTTTAAATTGAAATAAAAAAAAATAATAAACTTCACGTAATATTTTTTCATTACATTGTTTCGAAAATAGTCGCTTTTGGAACTCATTATATAATAAACGAAATTTTAATTTTTCAAGTCTGAAGCTGGTAATCTTTCCCGGATTGTGAGTAATTAAACGATCGGCCATCAGTTGCGCTGGAAGTCTGATACATAGATAGGCTTTGAACCAGAAGTTATTTTGAATTTAGTTGGCTGTATCAACGTAAACAAAATTGTTCTCATGATTTAACACAAATATTATCGTTTAATTGTAATAAAATGTTTGCCAACATTTCCAATAATGGTCTAAACATAACTAATGATGCAACTTTACTATTCATACACATTTTTATTTATAAATAAACTTCCAAGAAACAAATTTCATGTTGACAATGTAGCCATCGTTGTTTGAAATTTCATCTTTGAAAAGTTGTAGGCCTAGTTGTTTTTATTAATTAATTTATGTTTATAAACTATGCTAGTTGTATTATTACTATTATATTTTCAGTACGAAGAGAAGAATCTTTCAACATTTTTACCCAGAGTGTTTACCGGAATTCGATCGATTTTTCCACTATCACGTCCCAGAAAGGGTCACTTTTTGTACTACTTATGAAAAATACTATTGTCCAAAAGCAATGACATAGAAATCAACCGTTTGCTTTTCAAGATAACATTCATATATGCTATATGTAATTAGCATGGCTTTTATAACCGTTATTGTAAATTTTTACAAGATCAATTCTTTAAAATTACTAAAAGTGCTAAACATTAAAATGAAGCTCTAAATATAAGAAATAAATTAAATGAACTTCTAAAATCAACTGATTTGAATAGCGCTTAAAAATACCGAATTGGAAATAGCGATGGATTTAACAATATCCAATTATTATTCTCTACACATATTCAGGAATGCCACAAATCCTAAAACTGTCACAATAACAAACTGTTAACGTAAAGTACAGAGTGCTCTGTACATTTGAATAATACGGGCGTATGATGATGGATTTCGAAAAACTTTTATTCTATTTTCCAACAAATATAATAATTACCGAAATTAAATTGTGTCTCGTGGGTAATAAATTTAATTACTAACAAAACGGTTCTGCGCTAGATCTTCAACAGCGCCAAACATCGAGGGTTCCTTATTTACCCCTCAGGTCGATACCGCCTGTGAAAAGTTTGTATGGGGGATTAAATATGAAGTAAAAATGGACGATTAAAATCTAGCGCTGGAGACACTCTTCCCTTAAAACTGGCATCAATTCTAGATTTAAAATATGCCAATGGAGTTAAACTGGAATCGATCTAAAGGTCCAACAGAAAGGCTTTACGACCGACCAGGACCAAATACTGAATCTGAGGGATCGTCTTTTAGGTAAAGCCAACCGAAAGTGAATAAGGATCTGACTGTACAACCTGGACCGAACTAATCAGATCGGACAAATTGTTTTTGCTTACATTCCATTCTGTTGTAACACTCTTAAAAATAAGGTGTTACATATAAATTCATTTATAAATTCATATATATAAATATAAATTTCATATAAATGCATTCATATTTAAATTCATTTATATATTTGATTTTTTTATTTAATAATTGTATCGTCCGAATATAAAAGACAATTTTTGTTTTCTTAGTACAATTGTAATTCTAGGGTAAGTTTCGTAGCGCCCCTAGCGGGTAAAAATGTAAAATATCGTACGAGTTGGTAGCTTAAGTTAAAAAAACTGACATCCCCCCCCCATGTGACGTAAGCATGGTCTGATATCGCCTGATCTGATGGACCAATCAAAAAATTCAAAATAATAACCAAGGGTGGGAAATTCCGTTGGCGTGCCCTTGCAGAAGGCCCACTCCTCCAGAGGTTCTTGAACAGAACAGACGTAATGGCATTTTCGGACATAATTTAGAAATTTGTAAGTTTCCAGTATTAAAAATTTAAGATGTCAAGGCCTGTACCAAATTTTATTAACGTAACTAAAGAAGAAGTCAGAAGCGATTATTCATATGTTTCAAATAAATAAAAGTTTATATAATTTTTGTTCAAGTGCGCGGATTTGCAAGAGCGATGTGTTAAGTGTTTAGTGATTCCAATTGTGAGCCATTGGTAATGTTTAATATGTCTTAAAGTGTTTTATAAGTGCATAACCAGGTACGTTTTAGATAATAATAAAGAAAATGTATTTTAATGTTAACTAAGTTGAATTTTAAATGATAAACGGTTAATACATGAACGGTAGAAATTGTCCCTTGAATATTCATTTCTAAAATTGGAAAACTTAAGTTACTATCTTCTCGATAAATATAATTTTAAAGGTTAATAAGTAATTAAAATGTATGGAATAATTAGCAGTAGATAAAAGATAATTACTCGACGCAATGCTGTCTTTTGTTCTATTGTAATTTGTCACTGATTAATAAATTGTATGACTTTGTATTTTAAAAATTTAAATTCTTATTTCACAAGTAACCTAGTCCGTTAAACTGTAGCTTACTGTTTTTAACAGTTTTCCGTTATACTGTAATCACAAACGTTATACAAGCTAAATAGCGCCGAATTTTGACAGTTTTAGCTAGACCAGTGTTCAACATGAATACTGTATAAATAATAATATACAAATTATTAGATTAAAATAAGAACTAATCAACTCGAGTAGTGGGAATCATATACTCATCCTGGTTTGAGCGAGTTTAGAATAAAGCTAACAATTACTAATTATTAAGATTAGGGAAATAATTGATTCATTTTACAGTTTATAATACAGTTTTATAAGATATCAGTAGGAATATTATTTGATTATAAACATAGCTGTGTAAAAAGTTACAGATTGTGAATGTTTTATTTAATTAAGATCCTCAGAAATGGGTTATGTTTTTCAAAGAGCACATTTGCAGTGTAGAGTGCAGTTGTAGTTAGAAGTAAACGCACCGCAGTCAGGAGACAATGTTTAGTTAGTCACCAAAGTATTAATTGTTAACGAGATTGAGTATTTAGCGATCGCCAAATGTATGCCATAAAAACAACGACTCTTCTTAACGATTCCAAGCTATTTTTGTCTAAGAGTCTATTTTGTTCCTAGTGAGGTGTGTCAGTAGATAATTACATTTTTTGAAGCTATTAATATACCCATCTTCATTTCTGTTAGGAATATTTCTATAAGTTTGAGTACAGTTTTCTGCCATTTTTAACGTTTCAATATTCTCCTCTGTTGACGCGTTTCGGAGTAACTCCATTTTCAAAACTTCCCCAGAATGTTATTTTTAAAAGTTTAAAATGATTAAGTAGTAGGATGCGAGAAGCAAGAGTAGGTGTGCACCAATAGAAAAAGAGGTCTGGAAGTGCTGAGGGCGTGACTAACGTATAAAGGCACACTCAAAGTTTGGGCTAACAGTAAGATTTAAGTTTTGAAAATGAAGTTACTCCGAAACGCTTTAACAGAGTAGAATATTGAAACTTTAGGAATGGTAGAAAATTGTACTCAAACATATGGATTACATTTTTTTATTTACTTTATAATTTTCAGTTTATCTAATAAATTAATAGTTAACACATTTATCACATAAGCCAGGTCAGAAGAATTTTTCTTCTTGTTATTTATTCACATTTCTTTTTTCAGCCTTCGCAGTATTTGCTAAAAATGTAAAAGGGAAGAGAAAGTACGTCACGGCGCGGCTAATTAGATCAGAATATGTTTAAATTAAACGTCCAGCTAGAGATGACGGACGTGAGAACGTGACCAACTAACGAGTTTCTACTGAAACTTGAAATGCGCCGTAAAATCGTCATATGATGTGGCTTTTCTATTTTCAGGTGGGTGAATAATATTCCACAAGAATTTATGGGGTGACATCCGTCTTGCCATACCAACACTCAACAGGTTGGTAATTCTTTTTATACTTGAGAAATGTATTTTATGCCCGCAAAGGTTTACAGGTGGTCAGTTGTTTGGATAAAGAGTTATTGTAACTACATATACCAGTGTTATAGTAAAAAACATATTGTTCAAACTAATACTAATTGAATTTTTTAGTCAATTACGTTCGGTGAAATTTAATTAATCACTTTTACGTTAGTTTATTAGTACTCGAACTATCAAAGTTCAAATATTCATAAACTAATCTAAAAGTGATGAATTAATACTAATTAGGATAGATATATATACCAAGTTTTATAAACAGTCTAATTATCCTTGTTCCATTTATCATGTAATTAAATTATCAATATTTATTACTTCAGAAAAATGTTTTAAAAATTTGTCGTTATTAAGCTATATGTTTCATTCTAAACATAAATCCTCAAACAACGCTGAAACATTCTTTAAATATTGGTAATCAATTTATCTCTTGTTGATTTTTAAATGAAAAGTAATTTTAAAATTTTTCTACAACTGTAACAAAAAACAAAGTGAAAGTGTAGATTTTCAGTAATTTGCACTACAGTAGTAAACTATGCACTTGCCAATAGAAATAAGTTATATGAGAAACAAAACCATGAAACGTGGAAATGTTTTTACTGTCATATTTTACACATAGGAGACATTAATTTTAACATTACATTAAAGTTGATTTTATTTCTAAACAGTATATTTTTGAACTTTAGTTCTGTCTTTAATGGTAATTTGTTTATTAATGTAGTTTTAAAAGTTTGCGTCAGGATAATTATTACTATCTTCAAAGGATAGGAAAAGATTGTGAATAAAGTTAGAACAAATTTAGGGATATACAATCCCTAAAAGATTTAGGGTAAACCTTATGACATCACAAGGATGGATAGGCCTACTCTCTGTCGGGGTATTTCGGAGGTACACTGCTATGCCTTAGTATTACTAGTATATTCCTTTGTAACAAAAGTGTAAGGAAGGGAACATGTGATTATGTAGTGCTAAGGACAGGATATAACTAACCAGTGGTTCTGTTTATAGTGAAACATTATGGCATTTTATGGACAGAGAAATGGTTTCTGCAGCGGAGAAATTGTTGGGTTATAATGTTTAGATCCTCAGTAATATAACTAAACATAAGAACCGTTCTATAAACCGACGTTTGTTATGAGTCCCTCACAAATGATTGATTTACGGAAGATGCGTTCAATCTCAAGACCGACTGAGTAACATCTGTACGAAGGAAATTTAGGTAAGTAAGGGTCTCTAACGTTTGTTATATAAAGTAGTTCAGTATACGCTACCTAAGAAAATCTTTAACTTTAGAAATAAAAAAAAAGTTGCTAAGTCCTCGATATACTTCAAGAACCTTACCTCTGCTTTTAAAACACGCAGATACAGGTTTAATTTCTGGGCTTCGTAGATCAGGATGGGTTCAAGGTCACCTGTTTATACTGAGGCTTGAGCGTTTTTTGGACAAAGTATAGCCTTCTGACGAAAGCTAGAGATGTTGATATACATCTACGAGTTATTTGGTAAATATGTTTTTGAGTAGTCGTGAATAGAGCTCTCGATTTATATTAAAATAAAATTGGATATTTTATACTTGTCTACTTTTTTAATTTATAAAATATTTTGTTAAAAACCATTATTTTTAAATTGTTTATACCAACTCGAAATAAATCTTTTAAGACTAGACATATGTTTGGAATACTTTGAGTTTTCCCCTCAAGTTACAAGTCCAGTTTAAATTTTAAGATGTCTGCAATTTTGTCAAGCAGGAAGGAGGAACGAGTGTATGCAGAGCCCTTAATCGTCCAGGGTGTACGTAGCGCACTTAAAATGCATAATACTTCTGTCACGTGGGAAATAAGCACACTCACCCGGGAAAACGTCTTGGATGAGAACGTATTACACATAAATGGTTACACCTGTTGTTATAGAAAGGTTTAAGACGCCGAAAGAAAATATGCTTAATAATAGAGAAGGTCTCAACTAAGTTTCTTATACGTCGTTAGTTAGAAGGAGTCTCGATTAACCGCGATTTACATTTATAATATAATTCCTTGGATAATCAAGTTATTACTGATTTCAAATATAGATTTGAAAGAATTAAAAACCAAATAGGTCTATGTAATATAAAATATCGTGGATTAGTTACGTATTTAAAATTGAGTGAATTTAGAACCAAAACATGTATTTCTGCTAAACATTTTGGATAATAAAAAAACAAATTTTACTTATGATATGACGATATTAATTTGTGTTAATGGGAAAATTTCAATGTAGTGCCAATCAAGTTCAGAAAATATAAAACTGAATTCTACAGCTATAAAAACAGACTTTTAAAAAAAGTAAGATAAAGCTTAAAATATACAGCATTAAATCACTCAACTGCAGCGACAAAGATATAAAATACATTAAACATAGCAGTCGTAAAAGAACTATTCAGAAATCGTAATAAAAATTTAATTAAAAATCAGAAAATGATTTAAATGAAATCATTCTAGACACTCAAATTGAAAATACCCATACAAAAGAAATTTCCAAGTTTATTACAATCGAAACATTATGATTGATATTATTGTTTCACATTTTGTTCAAGTCAAGTATTTTATGAGAATTTCATACCGTAAAATGAAATGTATTCATTGCAGGTAATACGTTTCAATACATTCAATACAATTACTTTATATATATATATATATATATATATATATATATATATATATATATATATATATTGTATTACATTTGACATGCGATTTACAAAACTACCAGACGAAGCGATTAAACCAGCGATTGTCAAAATGACGAGCTCCTCATTGATTTAAACTAGGTTTAATTTGACTTATAAATTTGTTTATTTAGAGTTGACAACGTATGAATAACGTGGTTAGAATATACAAAAACACTGATTGCAGAGTTTACAAAGGTTCAAGTGTTCTACATTTAGCAATTAGCAGCCTCGTACTTACCTAAGCAAGTAATCCAGCCGGATCATGGAGGGTCGGTGGTGAGGAGGAAACAGCACTCGATGTTTGCGTATTAGTTGTAAAGAGTAATCCAGGAACACGTTGAAAGATTCTGCCAGCCACTCTTCCTGCATAACAAACAAACAAATCTTAGTTATATCATTTTATTATTTTAATATTGTCCTAAACATATTCAAATACATATGTAAATAGAATGGTACACTACACTGTTAATAATAATATGACAATTTATAATTTTGTTCTTATACAGAATAAAACACACACAAAAACACAAACCCACACAGACACAAACACACACATACAGAAATGAAAACAAACACACACACACATGCACGAGCAATTTAAAATAATAAAAATATGGTTCAATGAGAGTTTATTAACATGAGATAAATAAAACATTACCAATGATTAAACTACAATACATATCTGACAAGAATAGTAGATATGCCTATATAAAATATACAATAGTTCGCAAAAAATAGGTTTCAAAAACACTCCTAAAGGATTTGTTTATTAGCAAATGATTTTTTTATATTAAATATATATATATATATATATATATATATATATATATATATATATGTGTGTGTGTGTGTGTGTGTGTGTGTGTGTGTGTGTGTGTGTGTGTGTGTGAATGTGTGTGCGTGTGTTTGTGCGTGTGTGTGTAGATTCATAAATAAATTACATTAGAATTTCTGTTTAAAAACAAAAAAAACATTTTTTTACTTGAATATAATTAAAATCGACCATAAAAGTATTAGATCTCTAACATTAATCTAACACTAGATCTCTAATAAAAACAAGTTTTTTTATTTTGTAACAACCGTGATTAGTAAAACAAAGAGAGTGCCAACGCATTTACTCCTGAAAATATTATTTCCACTCTAGAGTTTCAGTAGTCAATTTCCGTTCGGTCCTGTGTTTCGTGACGCCATTCGTCCCTATATATATATATATATATATATATATATATATATATATATATATATATATATACAGTATATAAATAAATAACATAACTGTATAGAGACAGAACTTTATATTTAATTCGTAAAAGGAAAAAATACTGAAATATCAATTCAGCTGGGTGTTATGAAAAATTTAATTTATAATTTTTCATCTTTATCCTTTGATTAGAAAATCGTAAACGTAAATAACATAAAATTAATCCAATACTGTAATTCTGGTATAATTTCTTTTTAAAACAGAATTTTGGAGTGGGTGGCGAAATAATAAAACCTAAATTAATAAACTAAAATTATATACATCATTATTTTTCATCGTATTTATTTTTAGTCCTATAAAAGTTCATGTTATGACCTATATAAATAGCGGACATTCTTCAACATTCTACTTACTAACTACAGTTATATTTATTTCTAAACTTCCTATTGACCTTATTATTTTTAAATACGTCACTATCATCCCTTTTATTTTTTAATGATGAGTTTCACTTCTATTTCTATTAATTTACTACATTATTATTCACTTTTATTTACATAACTTACATATTAATTTCCTTTTATTTCAATCCGCCACTATCATTTTTATTTAATATTCTATCAGTTGTACTTCTGATTATCCATTATCGTCTTTTTCATTTTTATTTACGTCAATACCTTTATTTTTATTTAGGGCTTGAGTCACAACGTTAAGTTTATTTTCATTTACTATACAACGAACAAATTTAATGCTATTGACGCGATTCCATTAATTTTATTTTGATTTACATAATTTTTTTCGTGAAATACGAGTACATTTTATTTAATATTTAAAAATTGGAAAAACTTGAGCTTATTTTGAGCTCAAGGTAGCGATTTAAAATCAGAATTATCATTCACTATAATAACACGTTTTTACATTCGTAAGGCACATTAATATTTAAAAATATATCATATGCCCGCATTTAAAATATTCACCACATGAATAATTGCACAATGTAGCAAAGGAGAAACATTCGTTATTTTATTCATGAAAGATGTTTCTTTTATACCAATGTTTTATTATATCCTGAAAACCTAATTACATTGTACGAAAATTGTCTTTTCTTTTCCTAATGTTTGTAAAAATGTTTACCAATTTTGACGGAAGTTATCAGTCACTTTTGTAAGTTATCAGGAATATTTAAAATCTAAAATCCAGAGTACATTAGTATTTGGTTATAAAAGGGACAAGATGAAATAGTGGAAAGTTTACACAGTGTTCTAGTAAAAATTCGACATTTTTTAAATAAACCATTATTTGTTAACAATTACAGTAGTTAGAACTGATCATTTCGAAGTAAAATTTAATTTGTTTATCAAGAGCTACTTAACTGAGACAGAGATAAAGCCTTGGCTAAAAACCTCTAACGTTCTTACGTAGTCAAGACAATTAATTAATTATTCTCAAGCTTGGAGCCAGTTCCAGTGACTGTCTACTTCTGAAGTCGTTTTGCTTACGGTAACACTAACCTACCTCAAAACAGAAATTCTATGTGAAATATAATTTTCTGATATAAAATATCTTTCAGGCGAACCTCAAATTACATAGTAAAACCCACCAAAATAGTTACCATTTCTTTTCTCTTTTGCCATATATTTATGATTTATTTATTTATTATTTATGATTGTTGTAAGTTTTATGAATTATTTTTTAATATCTTTTATTAGTTCACACTCAAGCTCAAACATAATTTTTTAAACGTGTAGTGGATGACTAGATGTTAATACAGTTTTTTCAAATAATAATTCATTCATTAAACTTAATGAAATAATTTTAGTTTTATACCGGAGTAAATCCTTTCACAAAAGGGGCAAAGTATGCATCTATGAAATATAGCTATTTCGTCCCTTTTGGCTTAAAATAAATGACAACATATGATTTTATATAACAGCTGATTTTATACACAATATCAAGAGTGCAGTGGTACAATATATTACAATGAATATATTGGAAAGAACCCCAACATCACAAAAATAATCAAAAATAACAAACAAATCAAGTTACTAAAGATTAAACCCTTATGTACATTTCAATGACCATGTCATCAGCATCAGAGGGCCTTATTACAAAATTACAATACAGCAAACAAGAAGTTACAAACTAGAGTGATGATACATGGTTTCGACATGGTCATCGAAATGTACATAGGGGTTTAATCTTAAATAACTAGTTTTAGTTGTTATTTTTGTGGTATTGGGGTTCTTTCTAATATTTTCATTGTAAGCTGATTTTATGTTATATGTTATGTGGTAGAACAGCTGTTTTAACGCTTTGGTTACGTTAATTTATTTGTATTAAGTTTAATTATTTAATAAAAATTAACTAAAATAAAATATTTCTTTGCTGACCAAAAAATTGACTTTAAACATTTTTGTTTATAATACTAGCTTAATATAGAATTAGAAAGTAGATGAATGATTGTACTTACTTCTTCCCTGGACAGGACCTCCATCGGCCACAGGTTCTCTAAAGCCGTGAGAAGTTTAAATAACACCCTCGGATCCACATTATTCTGGATCCGGCTAAACGACAACCATCTGACGGCCGCTGACTGCAGATCCGTAATGTCTCCCTGGATCGCATGCTGATGGAGGATACTGAGCGCTACGTGAGGCAAGTCCCAGTTCCACGATCCGGCGTTTCTTGTCATCTCGTAATTGATGAACACAGTGTTCAGCCTCTCTTGCTGTCTGATGTCGGACCAGTTGTCTTCCTCCGAGGTACCGCGGTCTTCTCGCGTCGACAGCCACAGCTTGAGCCGTATCCGCCCTTGAATGTTCGATCGTTGAGTGCGGGCTTCCAGCTTGTACCAGCAATCAAGACCGGTTGACGGAATGTCCTTAACAGATATATTAATTATAATTAATGAATAATAGTATTTATTACAAGTTAAATTATTTAACCCATTGGTATATAAATCTAATACAGTAATATTAATATAATATTACTGTATAGTAATACTCATAGTGTACAAATAGTATAAATGTAACACAATAATAACATTATAAGATTGTCATAATTATTATATGCAATTATTAAATAGAAGTAGTTATTAAAATGAATTTATTTATACCATTAATATTAATAACTAAATTAATAAAATCGTAATTAAATTAATTAAACATGTTTATATATTATTTTCATTTAGGTATTAAATACAATAGACCTCTTTGTTTCCTAATTCATTTTAAGTTTTAAACACAACGTTTATTTTAGTTACACACATATTTAATTGAGCCTAAATAAGAGATAAGACAAATAATTATAAAAGTATAATAATTGAGAAAACGTAGAGTTTTCACAGCCTTGGTAATGGATTTAAAATTCGTAAAAGTCGTTTAAATTATTAAATAAAAGCAACTTCAGTAACTAGATTAGTTGTTTATTTCTTTTAAGCCTAATTAACTTGGAGTTTTTTTTAAAGTGTAGAAACAGGCAAGATTGTTTGCCTGTTGGGAGATTTTTGTGATGATAGAATGCCTGCTATTTTTATAAAAGAATCCGTTAATAAAACCCATAATGCAACGTTCCTGTTTACCGTATTTTTTTGGATCGATAGTTAGTATAATGGTAGTAAATTATTTTGACAATCTAGATGTGTGTGTTTATAAATGGTTACAACTTACATCGACTGATAGTAAATCGATAACTGCTCAAGTATTTTAACGATCCATTCTTACTTGTTAAACAACAGTGGTAACCGTGATATCAGTCAAGAGCCAATACCTCCACAGAGTGGATCAGTGTAACATGAAACTCTGAGGGGAGAATTCAGAGATTCACTCATCATTAGTGGTACACATTTGAGTTTACAAACCAGCAGATCCATTAATTAGCTTATAATTGAAAGACATTTGGTTAAACGTAATATGTTTGACATGGTATACCCATCACTTAAATCTATAGGAGTCTTGATAATCATCTTCATAAAACAAATGCGTTGTATTTAAGAAAAAATAGACATATTGTTACAGAATCTAAAGTTGATGTGTTTAGGTGTGGATTTCATAATAGATTAACCGCCAATAAATTATAAACATTATGCTTTTTATATTAGGGCTAGATGATTGTAATGATTTACAATCAATAATGCTTTCGGGAGACTTCACTGAAGAAAATGCAGAAAGGTCTTGGATTAACTATTTTAGACGCGATGCTTTCAAGCAATTGTTGAGCATTTTAAAAATTTGAAGCCATTTATACTTCATTTTATCCAAGTCACTCTTACATAATTTTATATCATCATATCCACTTTAAACTACAATAAAGATTGATTTATTAGGCTTCATTACCTTGGAGGCACATTTATATTGCTAACTACTTTACGGAACGTAATTGGCCAGGAACTGAAAAAAACATTGTATACAAAATAGTACCACACGCAGGCAATAGAAGCGAATTATCGGCATAAGGTTAAAGGTTGTAACCTTGTAAAGGTTAAAGCTATGTAACGGGCAATAAATTGTCTGATATGGAAAAATATACAGCTGCGAGGGGAGAATATCTCGGTCGCCTAATTGCTACAACGTGATTCACATCTTTGCAAAAATATGCTGCGCAAACCTTTTCCGAATATATTCTGCACATCGGGAAACATTTTTGTGTTTAATTATTTTATTTTTGAACCATTATTTCTTTACAACCCTTAGTCAAGATAAATTATGGCGGTTTTATAGTGATTAGGTTAATTTTCTGTAATGTGCGTTATTTTTGTATTTTAATAATTTAACTTAATATAAAAATGAATTATTATTTATAATAGGAATAGAAATAGATTTAATCTACTTGTCAATTAAAAATAATCTACCTAAATTAATATAGGTAAAATTGATTATTCATCTACCAGGTTCGATTTATTCGTTCTTACATACTTTACTCAATACATTGTAAACAAGAATAATGTGACTTTAATATCGAGAGTTATAAAAATATTTTAAAATAAAAAATAATCGTAACACAACCAAGGAGCATTACACTGTGTAAACTCAATGTTTCTTTACAGAACTGTGCACTATTTTATATAAATTCAAACCTTCCATAATTAATACACAAGCTATCAAAAAAAAATATTCTGTTACAGTATGTTTGACTATGCAAAATATAAACTATAAACAAATAAATAGCTGTTCACAAACTCTCACAACAATATACTTTACTGTCATATGATTTTCAATGGCTTATGTCGTCATCATCAGTGACACAATTACAAATTGACATCTCCGACTCTTGTAGTAGTTGGAGTTGTATATTTGTAGTATTTTCACTGATGATGATGATGTCATAAGTTAAGTGAAAAGTCATAAGTGAAAAGATAAGATATAGAACGACTGACTCATGAAAATTAAAATTATATAAATAAAATATCTTGTCTTCTCAATTTTCTTGAAGCAAGAAGAATTATGGGCAACTTAAGCATTAGAGAAAGAGAGAGAGAGAGAGAGAGAGAGAGAGAGAGAATAAATTTTGGTAAATTTTGTGAGTGTCAAGGAGAGAGAGACTCAACGCCGTACCTTAAACGAATTAAAAATCAAGAATAAACTCTGAATACTCAAATGTAGTCGTTGGATGTTCTAACACTTTGCCGGAGATATCGTAGAAATGATAAGAAAGAGCTTTGTGAAATAAGATCGTAGCCAATAATCGGGTAGGACTGAAAGAAGATGGAGCTTGTGCAGGAAGAAGAGTCAGAGTTAAAGGATGCAATTGAGAATAGGATGACAACCTCTTAGTCATGTAGGAAAAAGGATAAAGAAAGAGAGAACGAGAGAGAGAGATAGATAGAAGGTAGGAGAGAGAGAGAGAAAGTAGGAGAGAGAGTGCGAATGAGCGTAAGAGAAGAGAGAGAGAGAGAGAGAAAGAGAAAGAGAGAGAGAGAAGGAGAGGCTATAACAGAAACAGCTCGGAATTTACAACCATATACTCCGTGGCTAATATTCTAGTGAATAAAAAAAGAAATATACGCCCTTATTAATTTGGACTATATTTCATTCAAATATTATTACACATATTAAAAATGTTTTATATAAAGTAACTTTTTGTATTTGTAAACCCTATTTGTTCAAATTAAATATTGGGAAGAAAACGAGAGAGAAAAATGAAGAATTTAGTTGACTATCGAGTTCATTTATGAAGCTGAATTATAATATTAATGATGTCAATGTCAGGGACAAATACAAACAGATTTGTAAGATAATAATATCCTGTTTGAAATGTCTTCGAAATGTGGAACTAACTAAGCTACTTGTTCTACTGTAGTTATTTCAGAAAAATGAACATTCAGCAGTCAATAATCCAGTACGTACTTGCAAGGGGATATTGACACATCCCAGGAAGTCATCCTGACTGCCGGACCGAGCACTCTGTGCTATCTGCTTGAAGAATCTGCCCAGTCCCTTCACTCCTCGCACCTCGTTCAGCTTGCTCACAGCGTCCAGCACACTGGACTCGTCGTCGTGGTCCCTGCGAAGTGAAAATACATTAAACGAGTACAATAATCGTAATTTAGTAAATAATTACTTGTTTATTAAAGTATTATAACGTCATGACTTGCTTTGAAGTTGACCTTATCATTTTTTTTACCTGATTAAAGAGTAAAAGTGAAACAAGTTAATTACATGGACCAAACATTCTGAAATGAGAACTGAAATGATTATGTAATTAAAATCAGTAGAAAATATTTGTCTCCAGAACAGGATGAGGTTCAACATAATTGTTAAAACTTATGGACGATGGTGCACGGAGATTTAATGGTATAGATACTGAAAAAACGGTGTAGAACAGGCACTCCTCTGAGAAATTACTTTTTTTTAACTGTTAAAAAACAACGATGCAAAGAAACGTTATGAAAATATGACTATAGCACGAATCTAAGTGTTTTAGAATCAAGCAGTTGGGATTTAGAAGTGGATTCGATGCACAAAAAGTTTGGAGTTAGTATATAATTGCAACGGTCGAGCAAGATGTTTTATAGATTCTGAAAAAGTCTTTAATAAAGAGCAATATGAAAATCTCAGTCAAGGATTAGCCAAGGGTAGACTATATATGTCCTAGTTTCTCTCTACTACTTCCCTACTTTCCACTTATTTATTATAATAGGCTTCCAGATCGTATGTCTGAATTATAAGGCTTTACTAGAACTAAATGCTGGAGTTACTATCAACGACGATATTATCATTACTATACGTTTTATCGACTACACATTGTTAGTGACAAAGATAGTCAGTGACGCCTGTCGTACTTTCTTGAAAGAGTAAATATTAACCCGGAAGAGGTCGCGTGAAAAATAAAACGTGAGGAGTCGCACACGGTGGATTCGACCAGGTCATTTTATTATTACGAAAAAAATACAGAACAATATTTTATTTTAAAAATACAAACATCGGTATTGTTGGAGTCAGCTTTGGTAGATTAAACAGCTCCAGTATCGACTTTAATCAGCCTGTGCCTTGTCTATTCGATAGCTCAATCTATGGTTTATCGTCGATAGTTTAAGACCACGTTGTCCCTTGCCGCGCGCCTAATCCCCACCCTAGCACAGTTCCCTCACCCCCCAGTCTTTTGCTTGCCGTAGACAGACCAGCACGTCCGTTGCGGGTTTAACCTTTTTTGCTAACCTCGTGGACGTTAAGTTCGCCCTGCGTATGTCTAAATTTAAGTGTTTCGTATTGTATTTGCTTTATATGCTCGTTAACCGCGAAAGTGTACATTATTTAGTCCAAGTGCCGTGTTCGAATGCACCGTTAACCTCGCCGTTACAAGCCGCCGTTACGGAGTCGCTCGCAATCATTTAAAGACTTATTTCAATTGTGAATAACATTAGAATTGAACCCCGTTTATTAAGTTTTACAGCACGAGCCGTCTGACCATCACCACTTCACCCAGGGCCCTGCTGCAGAAGTCCAGAAGACATCAAACCTACCGTGCACGTAACCCCTTTGTTCAGCTTAGGGTAAGTGTTAATCAGTTCCAAATACTTTTAGCATAAACTTGTGCCTATTTTTCCCGAGGCTTAATTAGTGATAAACACTGTTATTATTTGTCTATTAGGCGTTTTTGCCGCCTGCCTTCATTTTTATTCATGTACAATTTCAATCACAATAACGACCGCGACTATCTCTCTCTTTCGTCTTCTTTCTAATATTTTAGCGGAGCTGACGCCTCCATTTTGGTCCCGCCGTGCCGGATTTTGCATTTCAGCGATCTATAAACATTTAAAGTGCAAACAAGTGTTAAAGTTCTCAGTAACCTCGAAACTTATTCAGTTTTAATACAAAGGCATTTGCTTTATAAATAAGTTCATAGTGATTTATAAGTGTTATTTATTATGCGAACACTTTCGAAACGTGTTAAATTTCACAGTAATAAGCTAAGTTGCAAGCATTGCGTAATCCTGTGTAACTTTCCCGCATTTATTTCCTTGTCTAAATTCATTACGCAGTAGTGACGTCACAAGCTGTAGCTTGCAGCTGCATACCGCTGTTATCAGCAGATTTATGGGACACCTGCGCAGATGAGGAACACTTGACTAAACAAGATAGGCTCAATATTGATCCGTGAAAGCTACACTGTAGATTTATCCTGTTCAATAAGGAAAACTTGCAGCCGTTTTAATCTAATGCTTATGATTTGTAAAACGTTATGTCTTTTATTAACTTTATTATACAGTCCACTTTTCGTAATTAAATGTACCATTGTGTAGTCATTAGGTTTGGTTTAAACATAATTGCAATTTAATTTAAATTTTTGGTTTTTGTTAATTTAAATTTTGTCACGATGGCTAATAACAACGCATATTGCCTTGATAAGTTGAAGGCTATATGCAGTGATTTAGAGCAAGTAAACAGCTTGCTCGGTGATAGTGAAATGTCTGAGGGCATAGTGCAGGAAGTCAGGCGCCTTCATGTCGAATTTATCAAAACTTTTGACCGCGCGGAGCAGACTTTTGACAGTCAAGCTTCCGAATTTGTCAAGAATGTCTTTATAGCAAAACGTCAATTTCAGGACACCTATCTGCCCATGATAGTAAAATATCCTAACCTCGTTAAGACGGAGGTTACCTCGACCTCGCCTGTCAAATCAACACCGACTTCACCTAACCTTGCAAGTCTAACTTTGCCAAGCTTTTCGGGCCAGAGCGACGACTGGATAGATTTTGTTACGATGTACGACTCTATGGTACATAACAATGAGACGCTTAGCAATATCCAACGTTTTCAATACTTAAAGTCCGTCTTAAAGGGAGATGCACTGGCCATCGTCACCGGACTTTCCATCTCCGAAGCAAATTACAACATTGCTTACAATGCGTTGCGTAACCGATACGCGAACCCGCGACGTCTCGCAGATCATTACTTTAACATAATTAAAGACTTTCAGCGCATCAATAATGCTTCACCCGCGAAACTAAATCGTTTCTTAACCGCGCACTCTAATGCCGTCTGTGCATTAAGAGCTATACCTCTCGAAGACTTAGCGGATTTCTTATTGTTCTCTATGGCAATTAATAATTTGGATGCCAAGACACGATTAAGTTTTGAAAGCCGACTAGGCACTAACCGCATGCCGACATATAAATTATTGAACGACTTTATAACTGAACAGGCTAGAGCCCTGGAGATGCTTAGCCAACCAGCTGCCGTGGTTGTAGCAAACGCCGGACGTGGTCAAAGACCCCGCATGTTGGTGTCATCGATGGCTAAATCCGGATTTCAAGGGGCCCTTGAACCGAATAATTACTTGTCTGAACCTAACCTCACTTTGGGTCACAGCCCTAGATTTCAATCAGTAGCGTCAAATGACAATGGCCATCAGAATAAGGACGCCCAAGGTACTATTCAGTCCAAACGTGCTGCGCCAGTCACTATGCAACCGGTTAATCAACCACTACAACCTAACTTGTTGCCTATTATGAGTGCGCCTAGAACGTCAACATTTCGCAATCGCTCGCCACCGCTTAACCTCAATCAGTCTAACATGCCTACCACGCGTGTAGGTAAATGCTACTACTGCGGAGAAAGTCACTGCATCATTAATTGTCAACGATTTATTTCTCTTACAATAGCGGAACGCATTGACGCTATTTCAAAATTACAACGGTGTTATAATTGTCTCGGCTCTCATTATCAAGCTCAGTGTCAGTCTCGTCATCGTTGTAGACAATGCAGCCGAGCACATCACACACTGCTGCACAACGACGCACCGCCGCAGCAATGACTAGCCGCCCCACGACGCCTTAGGCCAACCGCTAGCCATCCAATCGATACTAAAGCTCAACCTCGTTCTTTGTCATGCAACATTACCTCGTCTCTCGCCCTGTTGGGTACCGCACAAGTCGTCCTACAGGACCATTATGGTCAACCTCGTTTTCTAAGAGCTATTATCGACCCCGGCAGTCAGATATCTGCCATTACGAAACAAGCTAGCGATATGTTGAGCCTGCCTACTCGAAGATCGAACCTGTCTTTGATTGGCGTCGCTGCCAAGTCTACACGTATTCACGAATACGTAACTTTAATTTTATTCTCACGACATGACGCGGGCGTCATGCTGACTACGGAAGCCGCTGTGCTCAACCATATAACTGACCCGCTGCCAGCTGATAAATTATCCTCTGCTTTAAGCGCTCAATATCAGCACTTACCGTTAGCTGATCCTCAGTTCGACTTACCTGCCCCTGTTGACATTATACTGGGCGCCGATGTCTTTACGCAAATAATTATCAACGGGCCTCGTACCATCATTCATGGCCAACCATCGGCACTTAACACACTTTTAGGTTGGGTCATTATGGGATCTGTACCTTACAGTACGCCACAACAACCACGCGTGTTTATCACCTCGCTCAAGTCTATCGACGAAAACATGCGACGATTTTGGGAAATCGAAGAGGTAAACGAGTCTAACTTGTTGAGCCCTGATGAGCAGCTCTGCGAAAATTTATTTGCCACCACTACTGAACGTGACGCCACTGGGAGATATGTCGTAGCTTTGCCTTTTAAACCTGACGCCGTCGAACTTAAGTCAAACCGTAATGTCGCTCTTGCTAGTTATCCTGCTCTGGAACGCCGTCTGAGCCGACAACCGGATGTCTCACGACAATATCATCAGTTCATGAAAGAATATATGACTTTAGGTCATATGTACCCTGCCGTTAAGCCTTCGAATTATTTAATACCACATCATTGCGTTTTCAAGGCCGATAGTTCTACTACTAAATTACGAGTAGTTTTCAATGCTTCTGCGCCTGATTGCAACGCGCATTCTTTAAACCAGCAATTGCTGGCTGGCCCTAAGTTACAAAGAGACCTGTCCAACGTTATTATCTCGTTTCGATTGTTTGTTCACGCCGTCTGTGCGGATCTTAAAATGATGTACCGCCAAATTGCCGTACGCAAGGATGATCGTCGTCATCAGCACATTTTGTACAGGCCGACTCCTCATTCTCCACTGATGGAGTATGAACTAGCCACTGTCACTTACGGGCTTACCCCGTCTGCTTATTTAGCCATACGTACACTCGAACAACTCGTCAAAGATGAGGGCGACTGTTACCCTGCTGCGTCGCACGCCATTCTTCATCAAACGTACGTTGATGATGTCGTCACTGGCGCCGATACGTCCGAGGACGCCCAGGAATTAATACGGCAACTTATTAGCATCTTCGCACTGGCAGGACTAGAGCTCAGGAAATGGTCTTCCAGCGATCCCGCGCTGCTGTCGACGCTGCCATCTTCTCACCTGGAGCACCCGTTGTTTTTCCAAGACGACTCTACCGCTGTTAAAATATTGGGACTCCAATGGCATCCTGTTAATGACTCGTTTTCTTATCGTATTCAAAACTTTGTGTCGGTGCCTACGAAACGCACCATTCTCTCTTATGTCACTCGCACCTTCGACCCACTGGGCTTCCTTACGCCTATCACATTTTGGATCAAGTCATTTTTGAAACAATTGTGGCTCGAAAGGTTATCATGGGATGAACCTTTGCCAACCGCGCTACGCAGTCGTTGGGACAGCTTCATTGTCCACTTCGCTAAGTTAGCTGACATTCAAATACCTCGACATGTGGGCACACGTGATGCCAAACATCATTTATTAGGCTTCTGTGATGGGTCCGAAGCTGGTTACGCAGCCGCCATCTACTTGCGAACTGAATGGAATGGTTTAGTTTCCGTCAGCCTTCTAAAGGCTAAAAGCAGAGTGGCTCCCGTCAAAACACTCACTATACCTCGAATGGAGCTCTGCGGCGCCGTCTTACTGGCCAAGCTCTATAAGTCTGTTCAGCCTGCTGTGAATTTTGTGGCCGACAACACTACGCTTTTCTTCACCGACTCAGAAATTGTGCTGCATTGGCTTAGCACCCCGCCACATCTTTTGAAAACTTTCGTTGCCAACCGTGTTATTGAAATTACCTCGAACACTTCGACCAATCATTGGTACCACGTCTCAACTGTTGACAACCCCGCGGACGTTGCTTCCCGTGGGTGTCTACCCGCGCAGTTTGCTACACATCCACTGTGGTGGCACGGACCACCATGGGCGTTACAATGTACTACCTTTTGGCGTTTGTCTAAGCCAACTGGACCGAACCGCGACCTGACCGAGCTCAAGACCGAGCCTCAGGTGCTCTGCGCGACTGTCCAAGCGCCTAACCACTTATTGAACGTTATTGAGCGTCATTCCAATCTCACCACGCTGCATCATGTCTTCGCCTACGTGCTTCGTTTCGTTAACAATTGCCGCATTAAGACCCAGTCTACCAGCCATTGTCACAACACTCGCTACAAAGCCAAGAACACCGTAGCCAAGATTCCATTCGCTGCACCTTCAGTACAAGAATTAAGGAACGCCAGAAATCTTTGCGTTAAGCTCGTACAAGAGCTAGCCTTCAGCGAAACGTTGCAACGCCTACACCGCGGCGTCCCGATCAGTGCTCAACTTCGCAACCTAACGCCCTTTATCGACTCAGTGGGGCTACTTAGGGTGGGCGGACGTCTTAATCATGCTGATATACCATACGCAGCTAAGCATGCCATTTTACTGCCTAAGCGGCATCATTATGTCAATCTTGTATGCGATCATTATCACAGCCTCGCCTTACATGCTGGGCCGCGTACCACGCAAGCGATGATCAATGGTGAGTTCTGGATCGTTGCGCTACGTTTCTTTGTTACGACAACGCATTCATGCTTGCATGCGATGCTTTAGACTACAGTCGAAACCTCGGCCACCTATGATGGCAGCTTTACCGTCTTCTCGCGTCACTCCGTCGCCACCTTTCTGTAAGGTAGGCATTGACTTTGCTGGACCTTTCGACACTAAGGCCAACCATCTTCGTACGGCAAAGATCCTGAAAGCTTACTTATGCCTATTTGTTTGTATGGCCACTAAGGCTGTACATTTGGAAGTAGTATCAGACCTCTCTACTGATGCTTTTCTCGCCGCGCTTCAGCGTTTTGTCGCAAGACGTGGTCTGCCTACAGACATTTATTCAGATAATGGCACCAATTTTGTCGGCGCCGCCAACCGCCTGCACGAGGTCTATAAGATGCTCGACCAATCAAGTCAATCATCCAACGCAAGCTCGCCGCACAACGGGTTGAATGGCACTTCAACCCTCCAGCCGCACCACACTTCGGCGGACTTTGGGAAGCCGCCGTTAAATCCGTCAAAGGGGTCCTACGCCGTACTCTTGGCACTACGTTATTGAACCTCGAGGAGTTAGCTACGTTATTTATACGCATCGAAGCTATTCTCAACAGTCGACCTATTTTCGAGGTCTCGCCTGACCCCAACGAAGGAGCTTCGTTCCTTACGCCCGGACACTTTCTCATCGGCCGTCCCCTTTTAGCACTCCCTGAGGAATGTCATTTTGAACCCGCGCTCAAGTCCAGATGGACTATGCTACAGCAGATGACCAATCGGTTTTGGAAAACCTTGTCTACCCAATACCTACACTCCCAGATTCAACGCTGTAAATGGAACAAAGACGCCTCACCCCTCCAGGAGGGTCAGCTTGTATTTATCACTGGAGAACATCCGAGCCCTCTTCATTGGCCAATGGGTCGGATCGTACGTCTTCGCCCCTGGACCCGACCGGATAACCCGCGTAGTCACCGTCAAGACCTCACATGGACAATTAAAGCGACCTGTCCATAAGCTTGTAGGCTTTCCGCTACAACCTTAATCTCTTTACCGCTTCTTCAGCACCTTTGTGGTACAACCGCGTTTCCTCGAGTTCTTAATCTCACTCGATTTCTTCGCCTCTTCAGCAATTTTGTGCAACCTCGTTTCTTTAAGTATCTTCAACGCCATAGATTTCTTCGCTACATCTTCAGCACCTCGCTTCTTCCAGTCAACCCCGTTCACCGTCACCCAGTGGTTATCCAGGGTGGGCGGTAGTCTATTTTCTTCAGCACAGCTAATGGAGCTATTCACTTCATCTGCTCTTTTCTGCTTTCTTCGTACCCCGACCACTTCTTCTTCGGCACCCTCGGTCTCCGGTGCTCTCTAGTTCTTCGCCCTCTACCCACCTGGCGGATTAAAAACATCCGTTTTTGGTGGGCGGAATGTTGGAGTCAGCTTTGGTAGATTAAACAGCTCCAGTATCGACTTTAATCAGCCTGTGCCTTGTCTATTCGATAGCTCAATCTATGGTTTATCGTCGATAGTTTAAGACCACGTTGTCCCTTGCCGCGCGCCTAATCCCCACCCTAGCACAGTACCCTCACCCCCCAGTCTTTTGCTTGCCGTAGACAGACCAGCACGTCCGTTGCGGGTTTAACCTTTTTTGCTAACCTCGTGGACGTTAAGTTCGCCCCGCGTATGTCTAAATTTAAGTGTTTCGTATTGTATTTGCTTTATATGCTCGTTAACCGCGAAAGTGTACATTATTTAGTCCAAGTGCCGTGTTCGAATGCACCGTTAACCTCGCCGTTACAAGCCGCCGTTACGGAGTCGCTCGCAATCATTTAAAGACTTATTTCAATTGTAAATAACATTAGAATTGAACCCCGTTTATTAAGTTTTACAGCACGAGCCGTCTGACCATCACCACTTCACCCAGGGCCCTGCTGCAGAAGTCCAGAAGACATCAAACCTACCGTGCACGTAACCCCTTTGTTCAGCTTAGGGTAAGTGTTAATCAGTTCCAAATACTTTTAGCATAAACTTGTGCCTATTTTTCCCGAGGCTTAATTAGTGATAAACACTGTTATTATTTGTCTATTAGGCGTTTTTGCCGCCTGCCTTCATTTTTATTCATGTACAATTTCAATCACAATAACGACCGCGACTATCTCTCTCTTTCGTCTTCTTTCTAATATTTTAGCGGAGCTGACGCCTCCAGGTATAGTGAATTTACTTCAGTTCTATCGGATTTAATTGTGACATGAATGTATTAAATAATTTTAAATAATATTTTAAGATTTACGAAATTTTTTTTCAAAAAAATACAAGACTTTAGATAAGTTGTCATAACATAAGGATTCTTTTACAAATACTTATGTTTAATAATATATTCTGAAAGAAAACTAATTTCTGAATAAGGAAATGTACTGGATGTATACAACAGCTGTAAAGTGAAAGAGCCAATTTTGAATCAAAATGTGATGAAAGTTTAAGTAAATTTATCATATTATTACAATTATAGTGATGAAATGAAACTGTAAAAATAAAATTCCTCAGAGTTTATCATCCGATTGATGCCTTTGGGTGGCGATGTCTTGACAATAAGGTACACTGTGTTCCCTGCAGACGAATCTAACGCAGCCGAGTTTTTGATTTTCTGTAGTGTCTCTAGTTGCATAGACCACATCAGTCCTTCACGTGCATCTTCTGCAATATTTCGCCATTGTGACTGTAGGCCCAGCATCTCTTCAATGTTTCTTTTCACGAAAAGTTGTCTTCTAACACTAGCAGGATTTTCAATCCTTTCTTCCCTTTCCACGGTATCTAACTGTCTGCCAAGTCTTTCTACCTCTGCTCGATTCATATTGCGTAGTAACACAATAAATATAACATACAATGCACTAAACGATCAATAACGCAAAAGCGAAAATGAATATTATGTCACACTTTGGCACATGCGAGTGGTCGCGCACGATGGTTTCCACACTGGCTTTTCTTTAGGCTGCTACTCTAAGGCACTCGTTGGTGATAGCGAAAATACAAACACAGCATTCACCAGTGGATGAGTCTATTTGAAGGTACTGAGGGGGTGGAAGCTTACAAAAATCAACAGTTCGAGATATTAAGAAAATATATCCACTGTCGCCCGGTGGAAAAGACCATGACGCGACCTCTGACGGGTTAAAAAAAATGAGTACGCTCTAAAATTGGACCCTATGAAATATTAAGTAATGTAGTAAAACAGAACTTTAAAAAGTCAAAAACAATAGATTGGACATTAACAAAGAACTCAAACCACATTTATAGTTCATATATTTCTTTGAATGCAGAAAACATGTGCCCAACTTGTATAAGAAGTAGCTTGGCTCAATTATTCCAGGTAGTTTCCTTACAAAGTACGCACTTAGTTAGCTCGTTCTGTTTATCTCTGTCCATTCCGGTCCATTGAGCGGTACGTTCCTTCGGACAATGTGAAATTGAAGATGTTTTTTCCAAGAGCAGTCGTTTTGATATCATGTTTCTTTCTGTAGATTTTTTTTGCATTTTTAATTTCTACTCTTTTTTTGTTTCTCTTGATGTTACCTCAGTTTTAACTTCCAGTAACCTAAAATGACTTTGAATCAACTTCACGTCTCTCATGTCTTCTCTATTGTAGGCCAATTCTTGTATAATAATGTTTGTGACAGAATAAACTTTCTCACGTTATTTAGGACCAGTTACGTTCCTCTTGCTGCTATAATGACGAAAATTAGGCCTCTCAAGAAAGTGCATAGCTATGGTTAATAATCTTACACCATGGGTATTATAGAATTATGAAAATTCTATAATTCCCGGTACTGACTAAACATGAACCAAGCCCAGGGAAATGAATGATTGTTAAATTCTAACTTTAAACGTTATATAGAAATTAAAAATATACTTTAATTAAATAATATGTAATTAAGTGATTACTTAAGATCTTACTAGCTGAAGTGTTTCGCAATAAACGTTCCTTTAACGAATCTAACTAAGCCTCTACCTATTTGTGTTTGGTTTAATGTTTAAAGTGTTTATGTTAGGAATTTTATGTTGAATGTCTTGTCTAATGTATTCATGGTGTGTGGGTTCTGTGTTTTGAATTGCTGCTTCTGTGTCCAAAAGGATGTTTGACATTTGTTCGTGGTTGTATTTTTGGGGGAGTAGGTTGTATTTTAGTCCATTGTTTAGTAGTGTTTGTCCTTTTATTAGATTCATTGTTGTGGCACTGACTGTGCGCGGGTGAAACTGGTAATCGATATAGAGAGTGATACTGTTTTGTGTTGTGTGGTTGAGTAGTTTTAGTTTTGATTTGTTTATAATAATTTGTAGTTGTTTGTGTGTATAGTCGTTAGTGTATTGAATTGAATGTATGTATTGAATTATTTCTTGAAGTTCGGTGTGGTGTAGTATTGTTGTGACGGTTTGGGGTAGTTCGTATAGGGTGTGGTTAATTTTGTCTTTTTTAGCGAATAACTGTTTGATGCTGTTTTTGATAAATATTTTCTTTGTTTGTGTTGTTTTTCGTGCAGGATGGGTTTTGTTATTTTTTGTAATTTTGACGTATTTAGGTGTTAGGTTATGTTTGAGATATTATGTGTTAACAGAAATTTGAAGGGAGGTTTTGTTCGCCTTGAGTTTCGTCCGTTAGGTTTTGTAGAAGTTGATTATAGATGAACGTTGGTTTCTATTAAAGTTTCTTGTTGTAATCATTTTAAATTCACTGATTAAACTATAATTAAATGATATGTAAGTAAGTGAATACATAAGGACTTACTTACTGACGCTTTTCGAAATAATCGTCTATTTACGGAGCTAAACCTTTATACTCCATGTTGGAATTAAGTTCACTTAGAAAATTTCAAACTACTCACAAAAAGTGATATAAGTTTACAACAGGTAGAGATCAGATGCCCTACTTATAACCAACCTCCACTTATACAAAACTCTGCAGAAAATTGAGGAAAGAGTCACAACACTTAACTATGTTCATGAATGACGCAGAACTTTGTGTACAGAGGTTTATTTATTAACTATCTATGAAGAAATAGATTAAACCATCTCTGTACGATGCTGAGTAGGTCTTCATCATGCGATTAACTTAATAAGCGACGAAAAATATACAAAGATCCTATTATTTAAAACCAAACCTTTTTTTTATAACACAAGTTATCAATTTTTTGATATTTTTGTAAAAACGAAATAATAATAAATGAAATATTGTTTTTCAACTGAAAACCGTATAATAAAAAAAACATGTTGCGTTGGCATTATTGTTAAATATACCGGTCGTTTGTTATTGTTAAAAAATAACTGTTGAAAAGTGCTAATATAATTAATTAAAATTAACATTTTGCTACAATATCTTAAAAAACAATCAACACTCAATAGTCGCAACAAGCAACAATAGTTGGAAAATATATCTGGATCGAATGCGTAATAATACAACTATCTATGATTAAATAATCCAATAAATACATCAATCCAATTTAATATGAAGTTATGCACGAAATGTTTTAATTATACGCTAACATAGACTGATAAATCAGGAAATTGTTATAGCAAGTTGGACTTCTAATCTATACATAATTATTGTACCACTATTCAGGTTTTAGTTACGATATTCACAACCAATTTTCAAGTGTTTCTTTTGTAATATGACAAATTTATTGAGTTAAATTTATTCATTTATTTGAATATAAAAAGTCCTTTCAATTCCACTTACCATATATCTAAGTGGAGTATGTCACTGGCAACATCGTCAATGTCACTGTAAAATATATTTTATTAGTAACATGTGTTTTCAAAAGTTTAAATAACAATAGTATTCATAATATTTGTAATAAAATAGCTAAAAATGCCTATTTACATTTTTACAATTAAATGTTTAACTCAAGTCAAAATACATTGTATTACTACTAAACGTGGTTCTATATAAAGTATATGCACAAAATACGTTAGCTTTAATTATATTCGGAAAGTACTCTTATATTCTCTAAATTGAATATAAAAATACATGTAAAACTACTAAACTCATCAAATAACTAGACCAGGAGTCGGCGCCAAAAAAGAAATGATTTTGTGCGGCCCATTTGTGGTTTTTCTAATTTTGAGCTGTCCGGATAGCTTACGATTACGGGTTAGGTTACAAATAGGATGCTCAATAGCTTGAACCATTACACTAGCCACAACAATAAACGCCGAATAATAAATTACAGGCGCAATATATATATATATATATATATATATATATATATATATATATATATATATATATATATATATATATATACTTCAAAACATTATTAAAGAAATTTATCTGTGTTAAGTTAGAAAATTGTCAAATTTGTTATCAGGAAGTTAGACGCTTATTTTATAAAAATTACGAATAAAATCCATTACTAGCCGTTAATTAAAGTCACCTTCTATACTGTATTAAAATAAGTTACATTACCGTTATAAAATTTGGAAATCTAATAAAAGACATGGTCGTTTTATATTTGCCTCCCTTACAGCCATGTTTGATTGAACATGAGACCTTCAAGTACAAAATGTTTGCCGACCCCTGAACTAGACCATTGAACTATATTTTTAAAATAAATATGTTTAATGTCACAAGTAGTAAACATACAGAACTGTGTATTTAGTATTACACTTTGCTACGCTGTGTAAAAGGAATGGAATATTTATTAAATTTATTATTTCGTTTATCTGATACATTTCTTAATCCTGATCAGATTTTTCCGGATCCGTTTGACACTTCTCTTTATCCGGTAGGGAGCAGCACTATTCAGGTAAGAAATCCTACCTACTATACATCAAAATGTTTCGTCTATCCATGGTACAATGGTTGCAATATGTTCCCCTATTAGTCCTACACTTGCTTATCCTTTTTTGTAGAAGGAGATGGAATTATTAGACAACTGTTTACGACCCTGATAGTGATTAAGTCAGGTATACTTTAGGAACTTGATAGCATTGGTTGCAATATGTTCCCCTATTAGTCCAACACTTGCTTATCCTTTTTCGTAGAAGGAGATGGAATTATTAGACAACTGTTTACGACCCTGATGATGATTACGTCAGGTATAGGAACTCGATAGCATTATTACTGTAACCTCACCTGAGTTATGTATACAAATGGTTTCAGTCCTTCTCTACTCTCTATTGGTGATGATACTTATACCCACCGATCGCCTTTAAAACTGCAATTAATAATAATCCAGATTACTGTAAAATTCTCGAATGTATGTTTGGGAAAATTCAGACTGATAAATGTAACAACTTATAACACTATAATCGTATATTTATTCTTGTGCAACGTTTTGTGAAACTTCTTGTTTATTTAAGTATTTTTGGAAACCAATTTGAGTATTTATAAAACGTACAATAAATGTTCAGTATGTCCGCTATAACCTTTAACAAAACAATATTTGCAGAAGATAACTTTATAAATTAAAAAAAAAAAATATTAATATCACACAGTTTATTTAATAGTCTGTTTTACACACAGAAAAAACAGTTAAATAAATTTGTGATTGGACAACTGAGATTGAAAACCAATTTATATTACTGGTTGTATTTAATTAGCACAATGTAAGCATAATGTTTGATAATATACTTTGATTTTTTACTTTGACATTTAATGATGTTTTATACAGTTTTAAATAGATTTTCCGTTGATATCAATGTGTTATTTTATTCGTTATTTTCTGTAGATTATGTTTTCTTTGTACGTAAAGACGAACATAAGATATTGTTTATAAAGAACATTATCGGATTATGATAAATGGAAAATTAAATGTATTTTTAAATTTCTGTACTTTATTGTTTTGTAAAATAACACGATAAAAAATTTCATGTTTTATTATTTTGTTTTCTTTTAAAAGCAGATTGTTTACACAAAGTAGTAGCTCTGAAAAAAACTATATTTTTTCCTTTACCACTTTAGAAAGTTATTTGTCCACATACGTTGCCACTAGGACGGTAGCACGGAAATTGAGTTTTGTTGAAGTTAAATTTATCTAGGCGCGATAGATACAGAAATATCGCCGAATAAACTCACAGCTTGCGTCAGTATCGATGAGCATTACTTTCAGGAAATCTCGACTCTCGATCCGAATGTCCTAACGACAGAGTGGCGTCGGTAGTCAATTTATATGTCGAATATGTGTAGAGTTAACGTTCAAACATGAGGAGTAAAACATGTTTATTCTGTAGTTTTACGGTTATTTAAAAAGATCTGTTTAAAATAAAATTATTCCTAAATTGAATATTCCTCGATAAACTTCATAGACTTTAACTAGTTCACTCAATACAGAACTTTACATACTTCGTAAAAGTTTTTAAAGTTGTTACAAATTTTCTATCCTCAAAATATATATTTCTAGAAGGCTACGAGGTATTCCTAAAGGTGTATCAGGGTTTAAACTTTGTTCACTCTTTAAAACATAGAAATAATAATTCATTTTTATTTAAAATATTTATACTAATCAATACATTAATTTATCCTGTCAGACGTAGAAAAAAAATTTAAAAAATAACCAGAACCCTTCTAAGGATGTTTTCATTTTAAGTACACCCGTACAATTTATTTATAGAGATTCTATTTATAACAACAAATTACTTAAAGTACAAACTTCAAAAAGCATTTGTTTCTTACTCAGTCGTATGTATCTAAATTGTATATTTGTTTGTTATATTGTTAACCAGTGAAAACAATTTACAAAGATAAGTACTAATAAACTATACTCAAGTTCTCAGTAGGTCTAGTCACTAGTTTATGAACCTACAATAGTTTTAGCGACCATATCACCATATTCCGTAATTGGTTTACTCATGGTGATGATAGGCTTTAATCATCACTATAAACCCATTACTGATAATGACCATATGGTAGCCGAAACTAGCCTGGTTAATGATCTAGTGATCAGTAACAGTTTGAGTGTAATGTTTTACTATTCAGCTTTGTGATTTGTTTGTTTATTTACATTGTTCTCGATTAATCTCTTTACGTTTTATAGCACGTCTTGGAGCTTCTGTAATAAAGATTTTAATTCATACTTTTATTACAGTGATGTTTTCAAAAATATCATACAGTACGTTTGCAAGTAATCAATAAAGTTTTATTATTAACAAATCAGGAATATTTAAATGATTTGTTTGTATCACTTATAATTAATAAAGGTATTTAATATAGACATGTTATAAATACTGGTATTATAAAAACTTCATTACTTTTAGTGGATGAGGATATGTTTGTGCCATTTAAATTGTCAAGAAGGATTAACTCTTATGAGGCATTACATAAACACCTTTACAAGGTCGTGAATCTTGGATGTCGTCGCTCAGGAGTCTAACGTGAATGCATGTCAACATCCCCCTCTCAATGTATTGATATAGAGCCCAATGCTTTTTCTCTATCTCTATCGAAATGTCCCAAAGATTTACGAGAGCCAATCAAGAGCATGAGTTAAAGCTATCAGCAGCTTTCCACTTTATTTAGAGGTTATTTTAATGTTATAATTAAATTATATTCATTTGTTACTCTCTAAATATTCAGACACATCATATATTTGACTTAATAAAGAGATAGCAATGGTTTCACTATTTATAAATAATGCCACTCTCTGTATTGTCTATTTTTAAACTCAACTACAAAAAACTGTGGATCGTTGCCGTGTAACAAACACAGACAACTATAACCGTTACATTGTTTAAAGTTTGACGGATACTTACAAACGGAACTTCTCGTTCCATCTGGGGTTCAGGGTCTGCGGCCGGACGCTGGTTGCTCGGATGAACTTGGCAGGCACGGCCGAGGAAATGCTGTCTCGGTGCTCTCTTCGCTCCTTCCTCTTGAAGCTCAATCGGAAGCTGAAATACAACAAACAGCCGCTGTAGAAAGCTCCCATCAATGTAATAGAAATTCTTATAGTGATAAGACATTTGGTAAAGTTTCTCACATAGTCACTTTAGGTATAGCAATCTACTTGTAATAAGTTATATAAGTATAATAGATTATAAGTTGTTATATATCAATATATTTTGTAGCAAGGGTATATTCAAAGTTTATTTTGAGTTCGGGCGGTGTATGGGCCATGTAGATGGCAGCTACTACCAACATCCGTTAACTAACGAAAGCTTGGTAGGGTAAACTTTTGCTGTTGAAGTGAATGAAACGTTTTAAAGAGAATATTTAAAAACAAAAGTATCCAAACAAAAGTAAAATTTTACTTTAAAATATAAAATAACGTTGGGATAGAGAGTGCTTGATATACAAATGTGGGATAAAATAATTTTTCACTAATCCTTGTCTTCTTGTTTTTAATCATGTTAAAAGTTATATTTTAGTTTAATCCAGGTTAGAAGTAGTTATCTCATTTGTTTTAAAATTAGGGGCTTGCTATTATCCTAAATAAACTTTGATCTCGAAGCTCATGATGTTTTAGCTTTTTGGGGGATAATATTATGTCTTGTTTTTATTTACATTAAAGTAGTAGTTGAGTGTATTATTTTTTGCATATCATTGCCATATAGTAATTTATTTCCTGTTTATATTATGTTGTTTTTTACAACTCATGCTGTTTGAATGTTTAAATAATTTTGTTTTAACTAACCCGTTAATAAAATTAATTATTTTGAGTTTATGTAGTTATTAGTTTATTAATTATATACTCATATACGTCGAAGTAAAATCCTTTTTTTAATCAATGGTAACTTACAACAATATCACTATCAATTACTGTACATACAACAGTCATAATTTATCTTATTTTTTTAATTTCAAGTTAATCTACATCATGCTAAAGCTTTAAACACAACTTTTAACATGATGCTTTTAATTTATCACATAAATAAATTATATTGTTCAAATAACAAACTTTAAATTGTGTTTCAGAGATTTGTAGCTAAAAATGGCTGCATCCTATTATACTGACAATTGGTTAACTTCTTAAGTTTACGTTCACGAACCTGTGGTGTTTCCTGAGCTTCTCATGATGTCCTGACTCTGCAGGCTCCAGCCCTCCCTCGGACAGAGCACGTGAGTTGACGCATCGTCCCGGCGAAGGGGAGCCCGGTGAGGATGGTTGAGGGGAAGCCATCAGGCCTGGTTGGATACCCAGCATGCAGTACGGGTCACTGAATCCTGTAAAAAGACCTTGAATATTGATTGCTATACATTGTTTTCCGAACCGAATTACATTAACGATAAATTGAATTACATGCTATCTTTAACAGAGCTAAATAAATTAGAGTTTATGTGTTTGGCTTCACGAGGCAGAATATTCAAATTACTTTCAATTTCAAAGAAAATAAAAATGTACAGATAAGCCTAAAAATGATCAAATATCAATAGTTTTAAACATATAAACACGCATATAATACAAGAACTATCAAGCATATAACCATTTATTATTAGTAAAGTTCAAAATGACGAATTCAATTTTAAAGACTATTCATTTTAAGCTTCAAATGGCACAATACGTCAATGGGTTCAATTTCCAAGTCCCTCTCTATTTCCATCTTCATTAGGAAATTTGTAAGCAAAGATTCCTGCACTTTTCAATCAAGGTGCTGTTTCAAGTTTCATCTTAAGTTCACTGAAATATTTGTCCCTCTTTTTTGTCAGAATTTTACATTTTTCTGTTTAATTTCGTCTCCCAGACGTACGATGTTAGTAAGTAGGCAACTGGCATGATATGATTATATAATTAGGTATTTGAGCAGTTTTTAAACTGCCAGTTGTTTCCAGTGTTGTTTCTTATGATGCCAGGGGATGATTTAGGATTCTCTTGAGGGAAAGAGGAAGATGGATCCCTAAAAAATAGTGAGCCTATCTCAATAATAAAATGTACATAATAAAGTAATAGAGAATACCTTTAAAATAATATGTGATTTATATATTCATTACAAATAAAACTTTTGTTGCTTGATTTTAGCGATTCCTCTATGTACTATGTAACATTTAATGATGAAATTTTCCGAAATCTGATACCAAAACATTTATACTTAAATTCTAATTGTCTGGGGGTGGCCCACACTTTTCCCCTCGGTGGAGGAATGGCAGATTTGACCCATTTGGTTGTACTAACTACAGCAATACAGAACCGGTTCAGGGTTTCGGTTCTACGTTTTATAGTAAGAAATTAAAAAAAAACGAATCCTTCAGATAAATGGAAGATATTTGTACCTTTTTTTATTTTTTGATTTATTTAGAATAAATTATATATATTTTTGTTATCAACAATAAAAGACAATTATGTATTGATTTATTTTAAGTAAGGCTTTTAGAAATATGTAACAAAATTAATTAGTAGTATTTTTATGCCCGACACCTGCATTTTCTTTGTCAATGGTTTCAGCAAGAAGGCGCAAATAAGCATTCTGCCTTAGACAACAGTGTTTTCCGTCAAGAAACGTTTGGTAACCACCTCATCTTCCTTAGAACAAACTTTCTTTACCCAACCCACTCCCCCGATCTTACACCACCTGACACTTACATCTGGGGAATGATGAAAGAGATGACCCATCAAAGACCATCGTCCAACTACATAAAAAACAAACATGTATATAACGAGTATGATACAACCCTTCTTCATCAAGACGATGCAAAACCTTCAGAAACTAGTGTTGCTTCAGATTGAACAGAGGTGTTGCTTCATATAGTACATGTTCATACCCGCTCCTAACCCATTTTGCTTCTTTTTACTTGTAAAACCATGTAAATACTATGTATATAGGTTTTTGCTATGTGCAGGTTTACTATGTATACTAGTACTATGTGTAAAACCATGTAAATACTATGTATATAGGTTTTTGCTATGTACAGGTTTACTATGTATACTAGTACTATGTGTAAAACCATGTAAATACTATGTATATAGGTTTTTGCTATATACAGGTTTTTTTATGTGTACTAGTACTATGTGTAAATCTATGTAAATAAAATAAAATCTTACAATTGTTTCAATCCTTTTATTTGCTACGCATAGTTTAGCTTGACCACGTAAATGTTATGTGCATAGTTTATGTTGTGCATTTTAAGGAGAAAATCTAAAAAGTAGATACTTAAAGTAAACCCTGACAATTAGTTAAAGCAGGACATAACTGAGGGGTTTATAACTGCCTAACCTAATATTTGATTCATTACAATAAGTATAACAGTTATAAGTAAATTGTTATTAATTTTAGTTTAACGGTATTATTTAGCTTGAAAGCAGATTGTAGAAATAAAATCAAAACTTTTATTCTTTTAAAAGTTGAGGAAAAATAATTCGTTCTAGATAGAAGTAGAAAACTTTATTAAGCGATTTCAAATTAAATTCCACTTTTATGAAGTAGTGTGAAATGAATGAGGAAGGAAATCTTAAGTTTTTGTTTGGAGTCAGTTTGTATTTGTCTTACAATTTATTTGTATTGTAACTAAAATTCTTTAAAACATGTATTCCTCTCTGTAAAGTTTTATTACATTTTCTTATCTCACACGTTTCTACTTTTCGCCTCTAATCCATCATTGTTATAACTACTGTATATTAGGCTAACTGAAATAAAAAAATCAGCTGTTGTTTTAGGCGAAATACACTTAATATTCTTGATGTAATATGTTGATTTTATAGGGACGTTGTAAATATAAGTGGAATGTGTGGAATTTAAATACTAATCTTTTTTCATGATTTATTCAAATTTTATCGTCGTTTTTAAGAAGCGTCGATAAAGAGGAGTGCTATTTCCTCAATTCTCTTGATTAAAGGAAAAGCAATACATTTCTCATTTGATCACTATTTGTTTAAAAGAAATTGTCGTTAATTAATAATAAATGGTAATAAAATCCCATATTCACGGACATTTTATCGCTATCTAACGTACATTTCGGTTTCTAAATAACCATCTTCCGATGCGAAACAATCAAGACTGACTGCCTCTACATAGTCTTACCATAGTGTTACCATATTTATAGTACCATCCTTACTATGTATTTGTAGCCAGTCTTGTTGTTATGTCTGTACGGATGGTTACTTTGTGGTCGAAATGTACGTTAGGTAAGAATAAAATGTCTGTGAATAGAGGTTTTCGAGTATTATCTGTTCCTACTTGATGTGTACTAGTGTTCGGTTTAGCAACCTCTTCGATCCCGCCACGATCATGTTCACGCACAAGGCATCACCGTTCGGAAGAAAACTTGCATACCTTGCACGATGAGTGCCTTTAGTTGTAAGTACAAAAACAGATTGTTGCAGCTTCGTAAACTATTACCAACAGGAAGTGTTCGAATTATGTTTTTTTTTTTGGTGGTACTGAATAAAGAAATATTTGACCTGATCATAAAAAAAGCGAATCATTTCGCTCACAACCATAATGACAAATCATGGCGTCATATTCAAGTTTAAACATTATTTAAGGAATAATAAGGAAATATTATACAGGATATTTTAGTTTAAACAAAACAGTCATATCTGGTAGCTATTTAATAGTTGGGACAGAATTTTGAAAACTAACAGAAAGTGGTTTGTTATAGAACACTATTAATGGACATATACAGTAGATACTTCATTTGTTTAACGAAAGAGGTTATGTATTAATTGTTGTTAGAATTATTGTTTTATATTTATGTATTATGTTATAAAATTTCATTATTAATTTCTTATAGTTTTTTAAATAGGTAATAGTGTTTAAAATATATTTGTAAATTTATAGTAACGTATTCGATAGTTCGTTCCGTTCCGTGATTAGTTTAAGATGGTCGTCAATATACAGCCTAATGGACGAAGGCGTAGAGTAGGAGCAACAACTCAATATTTATCCGTGGTTTAGTTTTAAATTTACAATAAAATTACGCCAAGGAAATGAGCATAATGGTTGGTAAATACTATTTTATTTGACACTGAAAGGTCTTTTTGTGTATATTGTTATTGATGTTATATTGTTTTATATTTATTGCTACTTTAAAAGTTTGTAAAAAAATTGTGGCAAATACTATTGTCTTAAAAACCAGGTATAGTTTATTCGTTAACCCTATATATTGAGGAGACCAATGCATGAATGTTATGTTCGAATTATGCATTTCATTTTATGTTCGAAAGAAACCTAATAATTCTCAGAATTTTTCTTACCAATTTAATAGTGAATTTTAATGAAACCTTACACTTCCGTTAAGTTATTCCACTGATAAATGGAACTACCTTGTGGAATATAAGGTGTATTTAATATTAAAAATATTATTATGCAATATTAAAAAAAATACACACACGAACACTAAAAAAAGTCTATAATATATTATTTTACAAAAAAAAAATAAAAAAATAAAACTTATAAAGATCATTCAATTTTCACCTTCACATGAAGCTGTTTTCGCAAAACAATGATAATTACAGTATAAGTTTGCACTCTACTTTTTTTTTTTTTGGGGGGGGGTAATTCCTCACCCAGGGCTTTGCAGGTTTAGAGTAATCAGAAAACCAGTCTTCATTTGTAATCTAATAAACTTTGGTAAAAGTAAATAAAAAATAGACTTAATCAGATATGTTTCCTTTCGTCCTATACATGTAATATAAAGAGCAGCAAAATAGAAACAGTGATTAAAAAATATGTCAGTTGCCATCTTGAAAACATAACCTCGCTGTTATTACACTCCTTTGCCACGCATTTCTTAACGTCTATGTTACAGGATAGACACAGGATATTATACAATATAAGGGCAAAGTTAAATCCAACACAATATAGTTATGCTACAAAGGTTTTGATTAGGGAATTTAAAAAAAAACGCAATTTCCCTCATAAAGTAAGATAGCAGCTTTAAAAGGGTGATACCTTCTTGCGACGTACCTATGTTGTGGCGACGCGTGACTAGTTATCGTTGATAAATTTAATTTCATGTTTTTTGTTATAAGCAAATCTATCTTTTGTAGCTATATTTTATTGTAAATAAATAGTATTGTAGTATAATATAGAGCATTTTATTGGGAAACTTTGAGTTTACAAAGATTTGCGTCTAAACTAATATAATGAAATGCCTATTTATTTCAATTGACTAGTCGCACGATATCGTTAATAAACCTATTCCATCTGCATACTATACTGGTATGTTGTAAAATACCTGTTTCTTTATAGTGCAAAATACTACTTTGTTTTATAAAGTAATATTTAATTTATACAGTTTTGTCACCGTTGATACATTGAGGTTATGTTTTAATTGATTCAAATTTTAACCAATGTGTATGTTTTGCAACAATTTAAATATTTATTACACTTTGATATTACTTGTGACCAGACGTTTTGTTAACAAAAAGTTGTTAAATTGTTAACTTACACTTGGAAGTTAACAATTTAACAACTTTTAGTTAACAAAAGTTTGTTTGCAAGTAATATCGAAGTGTAATAAGTAACAGCCAGCTCGTCATGAACAGCAACAAGATTTCGATATTTAATTTAAATATCTTGTTTGGAATGTACTTTTGAATATTTTAGGTGGAACGGAAAACAAGTAATATAAAAGTTTAAAAAAAATTAAATTCCTACTGAGGCCAAGAAAAACAATTATAGTTGTTTGCTTATTTCCTGTTTGTTTGATTATTTTATTCGTTTTATTCATATTTAACCACATCCCTATTTATGATATTTTGTGGTAACCATGGCAACAGTTTAAGGTTGTATAATGTAGGCTTCGACGACAATCAGATGGGCGCAAAACATTCATATACATTTATTTGAAATTAATTTCTTGGTATTGGAAAGTTGACTCAGTGCCAAAGTGCGCTAGACTTTGAACATGAATATTCACAGTTCGGATCCAGATAAACCCCCAAATTTTTATAATTTAAAAATTGAATAAATATTTCAAAAAACTTTATTAACATCAATTGTCATTCACTATAGTTAACAAAATGTATTTAAATTTGATTAGATGAATAAAAACGTATTTTACTAACGATTGCAAATTTGTACAAGATATGTATCAGGAGAGTGTGAGATATTAGAAGGAATTTAAAAAATGGAATAGGCTCGTTTTATGTCAAGATATATCCACGCTAATAACTTTGTTTTGAGACAACACACTTCAGTAATTAGGAGTCCTAGTAGGATGTTTAGAGAAAGAAAAATTAATACCTCATATTTTAAATTTGTTTTCCATAGTGAAATAATGTTTCATTTACATTATTTTATAAACGGTTATCTGAATATTTGCTATTGCTGTTATAATATTCAATTTGTTCTTGAAGACGGAGTTGGATAGGAAAATAATAATTTTTTGAAATAGGTTAAAAGTGACAGAAAAGGTAAGGTTATTTTACTTCGAAGAAACATTCAATATTATTATAATAAATGTTGCAGAGATAGAATTGTCAACTTTCGAATGAAAAGGAAATGAAGCTTTCACAGTAAATATTCATCCATTTCCCCTCCATTTAATTAAAAGAGCTTTTGGTTTATTCCTGTAAAAAATAAATAGGAAATCACAAAAAACAATATTTTTGCCGAATTAAAATACAGATATCATTAATCTGTTTTAAAATGAAATCTTAAACGAAATTAAATTGTGGATTACAGAAAAAGGTTTGTGAATTGAAAGTCCCAAAATGATGAAGTTCAGTTGATTATAAACTTTAAACTTGCATATTATAATTGCATTAGGCCTATATCTATTGTACATCATAGAATTTGGTGATGTATTCATTTTAGAGCATGTGATTGGCTGATTAATCTGGTGACCTTTTTAATAGACATACAGTAAAAAAATAATGTCTGGTTATGTAACTATAAATTTTTATTATTTTAATGTTCCATCGTAGCACTTTAAGCCTATAAACATATCGCAACTGTTACTAGAGCGACTTGATTTTAAGCTTAAAGTCAGTATTATTTAGAAGAAACGTTCATCTGTAGTAACCCAAACTTTATAAATAGCTGTAGGATTCATTTAGTTTTCAATTACAACTTGTTGATGTAATGAATGGTATTTTTATTGTTTTCAAATTTGTGGCAAATTAATGGTAACACTTCGCCTTACATTATAAGGGATCAGTTTTTTAATTGATAATATAGCCTACATTTTGATACCAGGTAGTGGGCGGATACCTTTATTCACTCCGGTTAAGAAACCTTCCACATTCTAACGGTGCCGTGCGCTTGAGCCAGTGGGCGGATACCTCTTTTCCCTCCGGATAAGAAACCTACCTCAGGCTAATGGTGCTGTACGCTTGAGTCAGTGGGCGGATACCTCTTTTCACTTCGGGTAAGAAACCTACCACATTCTAACGGTGCCGTGCGCTTGAGCCAGTGGGCGGATACCTCTTTTCCCTCCGGGTAAGAAACCTACCTCAGGCTAATGGTGCTGTACGCTTGAGTCAGTGGGCGGATACCTCTTTTCACTTCGGGTAAGAAACCTACCACATTCTAACGGTGCCGTGCGCTTGAGCCAGTGGGCGGATACCTCTTTTCCCTCCGGGTAAGAAACCTACCTCAGGCTAATGGTGCTGTACGCTTGAGTCAGTGGGCGGATACCTCTTTTCACTTCGGGTAAGAAACCTACCACAGGCTAACGGTGCCATTCGCTTGAGTCAGTGGGCGGATACCTCTTTTCACTCCGGGTAAGAAACTTACCACAGGCTAACGGTGCCGTGCGATTGAGTCAGTGGGCGGATACCTCTTTTCACTTCGGGTAAGAAACCTACCACAGGCTAACGGTGCCATTCGCTTGAGTCAGTGGACGGATACCTCTTTTCACTCCGGGTAAGAAACTTACCACAGGCTAACGGTGCCGTGCGATTGAGTCAGTGGGCGGATACCTCTTTTCCCTCCGGTTAAGAAACCTTCCACAGGCTAACGGTGCTATTCGCTTGTGTCAGTGGACGGATACCTCTTTTCACTTCGGGTAAGAAACCTAACACAGGCTAACGGTGCCGTGCGCTTGAGCCGTTTTCCCGCTTACAATAGTACCAGGGATCACTAAGCCCCAAGTAACTCCCTTCAACCTTTTTTATTCTTTTTATTACACGAGCTGAAGCAAGCAAACAGCTCGCTATGATCGGAAATAGTAGTAAGTCTACCTCAGGTACGTGACGTCACACAATCTATTATTTCTAATATTTTTTACTAAAGGTTATTATGTTCATACATAATACCTAAGTGATAATAGTCATATCGGCTCGTCTTAATCATAATATAACAAAAAAATAATGAAAATAATTAATTTTCATTAAAAAATTATCTGAAATGATACAATTTATATATGACCTTAATAAATGTATTTTTAATAGACTCTAACATTTTGTTTCTCTTACACACTAACGTACAATGACCTACCAATAGAATGACGACTTAGTTAAAATAATACCCTTATGTGTAGTAAACACGTTTAAGACGTCTAAGACCTACACATACGTGTGTGCCGAATTATATTGTTGATATTCCACCTCATGCAGTCGATTATCCATTTGTCATTATATATTGGTAATTGTAGTCCAAAATACCGATAACAATCCACCAAAGGTAAATACTGAAATACTGAAAATTTCACAAAACACTAGTTTATTTAAACAGACTAGATTCAAAGATCAATTGACTCAATAAAGGGGTTACACTCATCAATATAGGGCCCATCAGTATGTGTAAGTCCATCAATGGTGAAGGGAACATAGTCATCGAAAATGCTTTGGTTATATAAAGTAATGTTTATACTAAAAGATTGCACCAAAATCTCCCTAAATACTATTTTATAAAAACAGAGTAGTTTCGGCGAATATGTTACCTTCTCCAGCAATGGGATTACATATACTGGTAGGCAATTAACTGAAGTGTAAGACCTTTGTTGATCAAGGTAACATGATCTCCGAAACTAGTCTATTTAAATTAACTAGTGTTTAGAGAGATTTTGAGTGCAATATTTTAGTATTTACTTATTGTGAATTGTTGTCTCTATCTAAGCTCTTATTAATAACAGTTATAATTAAATTACGAAACAAACATAACATAACAATCGCTATTACTGTATGCTGAAAGTTATAAATTACTACAGCCGATTATCAAGTTGACGTCATACAATATTTGGCCAATATCAATTTAAAATTAAAGTAATAAGATTTACCCTTATATATTTAAGAGTTGGTGTTGGGGGACAAAGAAAATTTGAAACCACCGTGAATAAACATTAGATATTCTATGTGTTGGGTTTACACCCAACTTGGCAACACCGTACAACTACAAAGTGAACATTTTCTCGAACTCTATTTGGTGAGAACGGAAGGTAACAGACGGAAATGGTGACGACGTATAGCGGGCGTTTAGAAGTAGATACCACATGTCTCTGAAGTGTGTCAACAAATAGGAACGCGGTTGCCACGGAAACACAACCCGGTCGATAACATTTTAGCCAAAAGCAACTCCGATGATTGCGATGGAAAAGGGAACAGTCTCACTTTTGGGTACAAGAAAATAAGTAAACTTGATTCAGTCCTTCGTTTCACTGCTTAACATTTGTTTTTATATTCCAATTAAAAGGTATACCTGAATAAAAAAATGGATTAGAGTATTTTTCCAATTATTAAAGTTATGTTTCATAATAAATTGCTAAACAAATAATGGCTTTTGATAATTTATTTATTCGTCACTAAATGTAGGATTATTCCTTTTTGCTTCTGAATATTGTTTAATTGTAATTATAATAATATTATAATAATAATATTATTGTAATTTAATTCTACTGATACATAATATGTGGAAAGATAATCTGTATTCAGTTACATAAATTAGTTATTAATGAATGTATTTTAACTGATTTACAAGAATTAATTGGTTTTTGTTTCGCTCACAATAGATCGCTTTTTAATTAAGGTTTAACGAAATTTTAACCATATGAAAATCATAGTGTAAAATGGTATATGGTGAATTAAATGAAAACGTGTAGTTCTGAAGTGTTTTATAACCTATAAAGATTATTTCTGGTTCTTACATTAAATTACAGCATTTATAAATTAATAGATATCATCATTAATGTAAACACGTATTATTAAATTTATGAATGTACATTTTGTGACATCAAATTACATTATTTTTGTAGATAAATAAATAGAAAAGTTCTCATATCTCATGTAAATATTATCTTCTTTATAAGTGATGTAAACACTTTAAAAAACATTAATATACCAACATTTGTTTACAAGTTTGAAATTACATCCTTGGAGTTTACATCCCTGGAACTTCGACCCTGCTCATCAAACATGGCGCGCACATTTCCATTATGAATATTTTCATTCTGAAATCAAACTGGATAACCGTGACTTCAACACAATCTAATGAAATTGTATGCAAGGTACTTTTCTTTTGTTTTGTTTATTTCTGTTGACAATTGACTAGCTTCTGTGAAAATGTTTGAGCTCCAGGAGGAAAGGAACGATATTAAAAAGATTATTTAACAGATAATAAAAGTAGTCGTGATAGAAGTAAAAACTTATTACACAATGCAGAGGTAATTTAAAAATAAAGAAGAAAAAAGTGTTAAATATGTTATAATATAAGTAGCATAAATATTGTTATTATTTTCAATAAAAATTGCCTGATATGTCTTAAAAAATTCTTTGGCATCCAAACTGAACATATGTATAAAAACTGACAATATTTATACTATAAAAATAAAAATATATTTAAATATACAACTATTTAAAGAGTTTAAAATTTGTTTCTATAATAGTATACATAATCTGAAATTAATTATAGGGGGTGAAAACACAACTTTGAGTAAGTAAAGCTTAGCCTACTTTATGCATAACAGATGGGGCTTTATGGAGCCTTAGTAGACGTGAAGTTTCTACCAAGACCTTTATAAATACTTCACTGAGTTACCTAAATAGGCCAACATAAACTACACTAAACGTACTTAATGGTTTTTACAACAAAGATATATTTCATGAAAAGAATAAATAAACGCATGAAAACTGACAAAGTGATTGTCAGAATAGATTACTTAAATAATATAGGCTATTAAAAATTTGGTTTATGTATAGTGTGGACCATTAGTTGTTCTTGTGTGTACTACCATTTCTGAAAACATTATGCTATGCATTGAGAATGTTCGATACATCAACCTTCTGCCACCGATTGTCTACAGGTAGGCCTATTTCAATATTGTTTGTTATTTCATACCGAAGCTAATTTATCATTAAATTTATCTAATATCGACCGTCAGTGTTTTGTCATGGAAGTCAGTGTTTTTACAGTCTTTAACATGTTTGTGTTTAAGTATTTATACTGGACCTCTACCTCCCGTATCGGCTACTGCGATTCCTCAAAGCCAAGTGCACGGTACGTGGTCTGCACAATACATTCGCTAATTGCTTCAGTGTCATATAAAACCTATAGTTAGAACTTAAAACGTAATATATTGATGAAATGCTGTAAGATAATTTAAATTCTTTGAAAATAGTTATTTAAAAACAAACCTATACGAATTCATTATAATCATCTTATGTAGAGTTATAACCTGTTGACTGTTTCTCGATCAATATATTTATAAAGCCAAATGTAGAAACATATTTTCTATTAGTGGATTCCATCTACACATAAAATACTTTTTTCATATTTTCTCATTTATAACGGTATCTCTAATAACGAATTAATGCATGAAGAGTTCACTTTGACCATTTTTTCGCGTAAAAAATAATACACACTTACTTCCCGCCTCTTGGGCTTGCATGTATGCTCAAGAACATATGTTTTATTACATAATAACTTGCACTATTATACTCGAACAAAACGTCAACCAATCCTGATAAGGCAAATTTTATGAACAATCAATTTGTACGATCTACAAGTTAGAACTGATTTCGGTTGAAAATAGAAACTATAAAAAAGTACTGAGTGAGATAAATTTACACATTTTATCAATGTGAACATAAGCAAACCTTTTAAAAGTGTTTTATGCACCAAATGTTGAACAATGTTGCCAACTAGTGAATTCCACTTTTAAATCTAAATATTAAATTACTTAGTTCAATAAATAAAACATAAATCTGAAATTCTTTGCTTACCATTGGCGTCCTTAGCTTCTAGCCCTTCTGCTTCTAACACCACTACATTCAGGACAACAATGGGGGGCTGAAATGGAATAAGATGTTTCATACATTTTTGTATTTATTTAACCTATTAAAACATCAATAATTATTTATTATTATTGATAATTATTCAACCTGTTTCATTTATTCTGCTGTAATTAAAAAATAAACTAATTTTAACACAACGCATTGTAGTAAAAGTAGAACAGAAGCAAATGTAATTAATTATCGTAGAATGGTATAATTTAGATTCCGGATAATTCATGCTAAGTATATTCTAAGTGTGGTCAAGTATTTGGAAAACTAGAAAAATGTTATAATAGACAGACAGTTTAACTGTATTCAGAATATTTCCACAAGCAACAAAATGTACATTGGTAATCCCAGACATGTGGACACATTTGCTATAATGGAGCGCATAGTGACGCAAGCGTATTTGACGTTTTCATGTGACGTCATGCCCTTTGTGCAGCCTGTAACAAGGGGGGTATTTTAGTGCATATAATTGTGTTGCAAGTTGGAGACCTATCCGAGAGCTTTATGAGACTGAAGCTTGAATTGAACCATGACCCTTTCAGAGATGTTTGGATAAACGTTGGTCAGTTGCGGTTGATAAGTACAGAATACATTAATATGTGTGTATTATATGATTCTGGAGAAACCAAAGGCATGTATACATACATTTTTATAAATATTTAGGATATTGGAAGTGAAAAATTAAGTAATAGCCCACGACTAAAAAAAAAAACTCGTGAATTCTAAAGTGGAGCTTAACAAAATGTTTATTAGTTCGATTTTAACTTAAAAATACAGTAAACTCTATAATCCGGACCTTCACCCATCCGCTCTCAGTAATCCGGCGTTTTCATCAAGAACGGAAGATGTAAACAATCAATATTAAACATAACGTATATATTTTTCACTGCATGAGGATGACAGTGGCTGAGTGACCTTCACGTAGCCCAGTTCTAGTGGTGTAGCTCATGATATAGAAACGATTTGGAGTCGTATTTTGTTGCAGTAGTAATGTACAGTGACTACTAATGCAGTGTAAGTAAACAATGTGTTTGCAGTTGATATTGATTTGTTTTAGCTAAAGTCTTTGCTTTAAAATAAAATCACATTTTATTGTAAATTACTGACATTCTCGTTTTATAACTTCAAGGTCAGTATAGGAATATTTTCCAATGTTTACTTCATATTTGGACAATACACATAAATATTATACATGTACCTTGTGCTTTTAATACACCCTCCAGTAATCCGCTTATCTGCCAGATTTCTGAGAGTTTACTGTAACAACATATTGAAATATACTTATTTTTTTATAAATAAATTTAAAAGTTTCTTTTTGGGTCTCTTGATTTTTTTTATTATCGAAGAAACATAATGGGAAAACAATTCAGAAATATTACATATAGCCGTAAAGTAGAATTTTGTGTTGTTTCGACACAGTAAACACAGAGTATATAGGCTCATAAACAAAGTTCTTATAATTAATTCGTTGCAAATTTACAATAATTTGTTTGCCACTCAAGATAGCCGTCTTGGTGATCGAGGTTCATTAATCCTACTGACCTTCTTAAAGATCATCAGTTCCCACAGTGTGTTCCCACGGGAATAATACATCTGGCGCCTCGATCGATTTACGGCCTTCTTAAAAGTGTTCGCCGCTCTCGTATGCTTCACCAACAGCCTCGGCAATGCATTAAGACTTCAAAGTGTGTATGAGTTGTGCTCCATCAATAACAAAAAATTTTACTACATCACGCGCTTCTGTTTGTGCACTAAAAACTATATTACTCTTTTCTGAAATGCAGCTTAATTTTTAATACTTTAAATACTGATACTAATTTCGATTTTACTTAAATTTGTTTTTTTTAGATAGACGTTGCACAAAACTTTATACATAATACAGTTATATTTCTGTATATTTTATATATATTTGTTCAAATAAATATATATATATATATATATATATATATATATATATATATATAAATGTAAAATACGTTTTCTTGTTTCATAATTTAAAACAACACAGGTTATTCAAATACAAGAATATTTATTATTTTATATCCAAAGCTTTTCGTTGGCAAACAGTTCCAACATCATCAGGAATGAAAATTACAATAATGTAAGCTATAGGCCTAAAACATATGTTTATTTAGAAATAGAATTGTTGACTAAATTTATACAAATTGCCAAATTTATTTTGTTGCTGTAACATTATAGACATTGAATATAGTATCAAATTTAGATTGTATTTGTATTTGTTGTTTTATTAATTTGTTATTATTATTGTGTTTATATATTTCGAATGCTTCATATATATTCATTCTTAATCCCTTATTAATTTCTTTTATAAGTCTCATGATTTCTATATTTGGAAATTGGTGCTTATAATTAATACAATGATTTGCGAAATTTGATTTATATATTTCTGGATTAATATAGGGATTTAAATGTTTTTGCATACAAAACTAATAACAAAATAATAAACATAATAAATAACAATAATAAAACAATTAATATGCATGAAAAAGGAGTTGTTTATAAATTAGAATGCGAAAATTGTAATAAAGCTTATATAGGTCAAACAAAGAAAAAATTAAAAGAAAGATATAAAGAACATTTAAATGCCTATATTAATCCAGAAATATATAAATCAAATTTCGCAAATCATTGTATTAATTATAAGCACCAATTTCCAAATATAGAAAATATGAGACTTATATAAGAATTTAATAAGGGATTAAGAATGAATATATATGAAGCATTCGAAATATATAAACACAATAATAATAACAAATTATTAAAAGAACAAATACAAATACATTCTAAATTTGATACTATATTCAATGTCTATAATGTTACAGCAACAAAATAAATTTGGCAATTTTTATAAATTTAGTCAACAATTCTATTTCTAAATAAACATATGTTTTAGGCCTATAGCTTACATTATTGTAATTTTCATTCCTGATGATGTTGGTACTGTTTGCCAACGAAAAGCTTTGGATATAAAATAATAAATATTCTTGTATTTGAATAACCTGTGTTGTTTTAAAATATATATATATATATATATATATATATTTACATTTGTTTCTATATGTAAATATATTTTGCTAAAAATAACCAATATTCAAGGCTATAATAATTAGAGTAATATATTGTCATTGAATATCCAATACTGTACAAAGGTACATGGTTTCTTCCAATACAATTCAAGGAAAACAACCGGGTAAAGTTTTCGTGGTGTTTCGTCACCTTCTTCATTCCGGTTAGGAACAGGTCTAGTTCTGGAAAGTAACACATCGTTGCAAAGCAAGTAGGGTTTCCCAGTTTTCAGTACCAGGGAGTAATAATTTCATTTCATTAATTCCACCCATTTTATGTGTTTTCATATTTTTTGTTTAAAGGATGTAAACTTTAGATACCCCCTAGGACCTCAATAGAAGGTAGGTTTACTACTTATTTGCGATCTTTCAATCGCGATTCTCTAGTAACGAATTTCATTTTCCCTAATTTTACCTGTAAGTCTAATCCTTTTATAATCATTACTGGAATTGGTAAATGGCATTGATTAATTACCTTAAAACTATAATAAATAAATAATAATAATAAACTAAATAAACAAAAACTCAGAACACTCCAACCGAACTATTTTTATTAAACACTTATAAAGAAAGAGGAAAGTAATAATTAGAACTATAAAATAAAGATTAACGAAAACGAACTAAGCTTTGGGGATAAATGTCTAGACAGGCTCGTATTCAAGTCTGTACACACGACTAGTGCATACTTATCATGTCGTATTTTAATGTTTATTTTGTTTTATGCACTTTAATATAAGATTACCTCGCATAACTTTATTAGAGTTTCTATTATTTTGTAACCATACGAGATTTCTGATCGATACTTTTTGAGTACTTGACTAAGAAGAAATGTATGTACTTATATGAATGGTTTTTTGTTGCAGGATAGCAGGGGACTGTAAGGTACATATTTAACGTGGCATATATATTTAACATGTAATCAGTGACAGGAAAAATGCAATAATTTCTCTTGCATATTAAATCTTTTAATTGTTCTAATATATAACATATTATTTTCATTTCTCTTGTTATAATTATGGTTTAACAAGATATATACAATACGTGCAGTTCATGACAAATTATCATATACTTGAATCAATAAATTTAAGACCAGGATAGCGATGATACTAACACCAGGATAGCGATGATATCTAACACCAGGATAGCGATGATATCTAACACCAGGATAGCGATGGAATCTAACACCAGTATAGCGATGATATCTAACACCAGGATAGCGATGATAACTAACACCAGGATAGTGATGATATCTATCACCAGGATAGCGATGATATCTAACACCAGGATAGCGATGATATCTAACACCAGGATAGCGATGATATCTAACACCAGGATAGCGATGATATCTAACACCAGGATAGCGATTATATCTAACACCAGGATAGCGATGATATCTAACACAAGGATAGCGATGATATCTAACACCAGGATAGCGATGATATCTAACACCAGGATAGCGATGATATCTAACACCAGGATAGCGATGATATCTAACACCAGGATAGCGATGATATCTAACACCAGGATAGCGATGATATCTAACACCAGGATAGCGATGATATCTAACACCAGGATAGCGATGATATCTAACACCAGGATAGCGATGATATCTAACACCAAGATAGCTATGATATCTAACACCAGGATAGCGATGATATCTAACACTAGGATAGCGATGATATCTATCACCAGGATAGCGATGATATCTAACACCAGGATAGCGATGATATCTAACACCAGGATAGCGATGATATCTAACACCAGGATAGCGATGATATCTAACACCAGGATAGCGATGATATCTAACACCAAGATAGCTATGATATCTAACACCAGGATAGCGATGATATCTAACACCAGGATAGCGATGATATCTAACACCAGGATAGCGATGATATCTAACACTAGGATAGCGATAATATCTAACACCAGGATAGCGATGATATCTAACACCAGGATAGCGATGATATCTATCACCAGGATAGCGATGATATCTAACACCAGGATAGCGATGATATCTAACACCAGGATAGCGATGATAACTAACACCAGGATAGTGATGATATCTATCACCAGGATAGCGATGATATCTAACACCAGGATAGCGATGATATCTAACACCAGGATAGCGATGATATCTAACACCAGGATAGCGATGATATCTAACACCAGGATAGCGATGATATCTAACACCAGGATAGCGATGATATCTAACACAAGGATAGCGATGATATCTAACACCAGGATAGCGATGATATCTAACACCAGGATAGCGATGATATCTAACACCAGGATAGCGATGATATCTAACACCAGGATAGCGATGATATCTAACACCAGGATAGCGATGATATCTAACACCAGGATAGCGATGATATCTAACACCAGGATAGCGATGATATCTAACACCAAGATAGCTATGATATCTAACACCAGGATAGCGATGATATCTAACACTAGGATAGCGATGATATCTATCACCAGGATAGCGATGATATCTAACACCAGGATAGCGATGATATCTAACACCAGGATAGCGATGATATCTAACACCAGGATAGCGATGATATCTAACACCAGGATAGCGATGATATCTAACACCAAGATAGCTATGATATCTAACACCAGGATAGCGATGATATCTAACACCAGGATAGCGATGATATCTAACACCAGGATAGCGATGATATCTAACACTAGGATAGCGATAATATCTAACACCAGGATAGCGATGATATCTAACACCAGGATAGCGATGATATCTATCACCAGGATAGCGATGATATCTAACACCAGGATAGCGATGATATCTAACACAAGGATAGCGATGATATCTAACACCAGGATAGCGATGATATCTAACACCAGGATAGCGATGATATCTAACACCAGGATAGCGATGATATCTAATACCAGGATAGCGATGATATCTAACACCAGGATAGCGATGATATCTAACACCAGGATAGCGATGATATCTAACACCAGGATAGCGATGATATCTAACACCAGGATAGCGATGATATCTATCAACAGGATAGCAATGATATCTAACACCAGGATAGCGATGATATCTAACACCAGGATAGCGATGATATCTAACACCAGGATAGTGATGATATCTAACACCAGGATAGCGATGATATCTAACACCAGGATAGCGATGATATCTAACACCAGGATAGCGATGATATCTAACACCAGGATAGCGATGATATCTAACACCAGGATAGTGATGATATCTAACACCAGGATAGCGAGGATATCTAACACCAGGATAGCGATGATATCTAACACCAGGATAGCGATGATATCTAACACCAGGATAGCGATGATATCTAACACCAGGATAGCGATGATATCTAACACCAGGATAGTGATGATATCTAACACCAGGATAGCGATGATATCTAATACCAGGGTAGCGATGATATCTAACACCAGGATAGCGATGATATCTAACACTAGGATAGCGATGATATCTATCAACAGGATAGCAATGATATCTAACACCAGGATAGCGATGATATCTAACACCAGGATAGCGATGATATCTAACACCAGGATAGTGATGATATCTAACACCAGGATAGCGATGATATCTAACACCAGGATAGTGATGATATCTAACACCAGGATAGCGATGCTATCTAACAGTAAGGGTAAACATCTCTACGTCTTAAACTCTTACTCCGCTACACTCAATTCGTATTTCGAAGCATATGACCTGAAAATAATGCTTAGTAGACCCTCATTAGTTCCATGCAAAGCCCATTTCACCTTTTCCCGCGCCACCATAAAAGCACTCAAGACAAATGCGTTCAAGTCTGACTTTCTCCCCAATATCTTTTTTTGTAATGTCACAAATTTATCTAAAAGCTTTGGTTTAGTCTTTCAATTGAAAAATTTCAATAATTATAATTTTATGGAGACAATTATTCCTCGGATGAACCTAACACCTGTAAATTACATGTTGATAGTAAAAATAATGTAATTGTATTTGAATAAAACAAAATGATTTAAATGTAAACTTTATACTTTTTTTTTCTCTGACTTACTGTCAATTTAGTAAACTCCTTATCCATTTAAATACAGCTTTTATAGCATCTACATTTTTTGAATAGTCGTCAATTTCAGGTTCAATGTTGATAAAATGGAATTCAGAATGCCTTTAGATTAATCAATGCCATATTATTGTAAATGTTCAACTTGTAATGTCTAAAATTGAATGATTAAATGATAAACATTGTGAAATAATAACCAGTATACACAACTATGAATAGAACTTTAAAGCGGCGCGAAGGAATTACAAAATAGTAGTGGAACATAAACGATCCTTCCAAAAGCTTTGTGTCGAATGAGCTCATATGTAATATAAGCTTCCCTCGTACAGTGGTGTTAGACGTCCTTAGGAAGAAAGGAAAGCTTATCTAAAATCTAGAAAGGATAAAAGAGAACGGTTTACGTGACATTTTAGTCTCAGGGTAAATACACGTTTGTATTAGTTCTATGTTCATGATGTTAGTCGGGGTCAGGGGTTAGACCTTCCTTAATTTGAAAATAAAGAAAATTTAAATATTTTTATTATATAAATAAGAAAAGTATGTAGCATGAGTGCTCATACGGGTCAAAGTCCCATTCCTGTTTTTGTCTTGAAATATGTTTCGGGATTTTTTTATTTTGAATTCTCAAAGTTTACCCCCCAAACATTAGCCATACTCTGAAAACCCTTCCCAGCTAAAAGATACTGGCTACTATTAGGATGTGAATTATAGGCGCGATAAAAAGTGGATGTAAATCTCTCCTAATATGGGGGAGAAACTGTACGTTATCCTTCTTGAATTAGTCCTCCTTCCAAGAGAAAGACACAAAAGTATAAAAAACGAGAAACCAGTGTGAGTGTTATTTTTATGTGCCTTTACGTCCTAAATACCCAAAGACAACTAGCCCTAGGTGTGAATGGTCTAATTTCTGTATATAATACTGGCTTGTGTGGATCATATATCTCAGTAGTCTGGTGGGCATTCGAAGTACTTCACAGAAAACAGAAATACCTCAGCGTTCCTTATAAGGAACATTGTGAACACAGAAACCAAATAATGTGATTATATACAAAATATTTAGTTTACAGTGAAATGCTCAGTTATTTGAGAAATTCAAGGTTATTCAGAGAAAACGACGTGAAAAAATATCCTCAACATTACAACCACTTTATTTAATTTAGACGACCCATGTAGAATACATTTGTAGTGGTTTAAAATAATATCTAATTAGATCGATTACTCGTAAATACAACTAAAAATGGAAAAAAAACATTTTGTGAAAACTCACAAAAGAGATTGGGAGGAGTACTTGCCTCCCTTCCAAACTCCCTCCGGGAATCTAGAAGAATAAATAGTGAATCATGCAACCAGAAAAAAAAATCATTATTTATCATATTTTTGAAAATTTGGTAAGAAAATGAAAAAAAGATCTCTTACAATCTTAGACAAGATTATGAAAATTACTCTAATTCTGTAAAAGAGTGTTTGAATAATTAAACCTCGTCGAGTTGTATCAATCCTAATAAAAGTAAAAAAATGCCATTTTTAATTTTTATAATCAGTTCTTTAAATTATTTAGTTTTTTTGGTTAATTATTATCTACTGTATATCACAATCTAAAATGAAAAATGTTTACATTCAACAGAGTTGAAAAATATAACTAAATAGTAAGATGTTTTGCTTTGCTCCTATAATTTATTTACTATTTACAGACCCACCACTACCTGTTCGAATGACTGGAGTTTATCAAAAGGTAATCCCAAAAAATTATTTTCAAAATCATTAATTTATATTTTTTTACCCACAGGTCCAATTGGATGCTAATCTATCTTCACCACGATGGAGAACGGGCCTAATGCAGGGACCAGTTCTGCCAACTACTTGCTTCAACCTCCCTTTATTACATGGGAATATGTGTAACTAATAAGATGTAAAACCTCGCTTTACTTCTATAAATAACGGATTAGCTAGAGATACCAGTCCTGCCAACATATTGCTTCAATTTTCTTTGATTAAATGGAAATTTTTGTTACCAATAAGCTGTAAAACCTCGCTTTACTTCTATGAAAAACGGATTTACTTCAGGTACCAGTCCTGCCAACATGTTCCTTCGATTTCTTTTTATTACATGGTAATGATGTAACCAATAATATGATAACCTCTCTTCACCACGATGAAGAAAGGGTCTGCTTCAGGGAGCAGTCCTGCCAACATATTGCTTCAATTTCTTTTTATTAGATGGGGATGTGTGTAACCAAAAGCTGGTAAAACCTTTCTTCACCTCTATGAAAACTGATTTTCCAGTCCTGGTGCCAGTCCTGCCAACATATTGCTTCGAATTCTTTTTATTACACAGTAATGATGTAACCAATAATATGGTAACCTCTCTTCACTACGATGGAGAAAGGGTCTGCTTCAGGGAACAGTCCTGCCAACATATTCAATTTCCTTTTATTACATGGGGATGTGTGTAACCAATAAGCTGGTACAAATTTTTTTCACCTCTATGAAAACTAATTTTCCAGTCCTTGTGCCAGTCCTGTCTACATAATGCTTCAATTTCCTTCTATTACAGAGGATGTGTGTAAGACACTTCTCTATGTCAAAGACAGAGAGTCTTTTTGTCTAGCTCAAGTACAATCTCTAGAGACATATCTCCCATAATCTTTTCATTATGGAGTTGTATGTACCAACTTATTTCTGTTTATATTTACAATATTTATCGTTTTTTTGATAACGGTAATATACATACTAGGTAATTATTTTAATACTAGGAACAAATAAGTTTAATCTTACTTTATATAAGACCTCTTTAAATATGATATATGAGAAAACTTATTATGGTTACCTTCTCTTCAGAAGCAATGGCTAGATATCTGCGATGTTGGTCTAAAGGTATATTAAAAGCCTTCTGCGCATAGTTGTAGAGTTCGTCATGGTAATGCGTAAATTGGCCGCTAGAGGCGCCCACCTTGTTAGCTATGGTGTACAAAACTTCAATGTATAGTTGCTCCAACTGAAATTAAACAAAATATTTTAAGAAAGCCAAAATCAATAAAAGTATATTTAAGTTGGGAATATTATTTAATATAGGTTAATAATAATTGGCATAAGATACTATAGAGCCTATATATATTGAATGAAGTTATGCTGAAAACTAAAATGGAGTAAAAATGGCTGAACATAAAAATGTTCGTTTTCCTATCTAATCTTTGAAAGAAGAAACTCGTGGTGCTTAGTGTTAGTATTTAAATCGGAGCTTCCTGTTTTGTACAGTCACTATAACCGTGAGTGCGTTTTATACAGGATTTTCCTTCCAAGTTTTGGTCTCAGGAGAAGACTGGGAAAATGTGTAAAGAACAAAAGTCTTTACATAAACATTATTGGTCTAGTGCGGACTTACGTTTTCTCTATCTTGTAGAGAACGTCGAATATGAATAAAATTAATAAAAGGAACACCAATTTAAAATCAATAATTATGTGAAAAAAAGTTTAAAGTGATGAGTACCATATATTACTTCTGAAACCTTGAATGGAAATGAAAAACTGCAAATAAGTGTTACAAGTTTAGAATCGATTGCGCATGCTCAATGACAAAAACTTTATAATTGTTTTTATTAATCAAGAGATAGACTAGCCAAGTATATTCAGAATATATGAATGTTCAAAGACGATTCAATTAGGAAATATATAACGCTAGCAACAAAAAATGCACCCTATAATTCGTATGTTGTCCTTTTTATTTGTTTTTAAAGCCGCCCAGCTAATGGTTTATTTTAATGCTAGCTCAGCAAACACAGATAAACGCTTGACTCGAACAAAGTTTGGCCTGAAATTTTCTTGTCTTATTCTGCAATATCAAGTTTGTTTATGTCTTTACAAAAACAAAACTTTAAAAGAGTAAAAGATAACTCAGTCGAAATAAGTAAGGGTCTCTAAAGAAAGTGTTGACAATTTATTTTTTTCTTGAAGCTTTTCATTTGTATAAAATATACCTTTTACCTGGGCCTGTGATCTATTTACTAAGTTGTAATTTTGAATGTAGTTAGAGAGAATATAAGTCGTATTCTCATACATTTAATCGCACGTAATCGTAATTTACATTAAGATAGGTTCAGTGAGTTCGGAATCTAAACGAAAATATTTTTAATATATTTTTTTTTACGTTACAGAATTAATATACGAGTATTAAATATTATTGCACAACTACAATGTAATATCCACCATAAAATATTTTAAATACCCACCGTTTTAAACTGGGAATATATATTTTAACTAATATCAAAACAATTTATGTTGATGACATAAATATAATATTTTGCTAATAAAAGTTAACCCGCATATTACACCAATATGGATAATATTGGTATTTTCAGGTCTAAAAGGAAGTGTTGTAAACAACCAAAGACTCCTTTAAAATACGTTTACAGGATTAGTGACTTCGACTATTTCTGTTACCTATTGATGTCCCCTACTATAGTCTAGGCTGAGGAAAAGATTGTGAAAAACAGAAGAATTAGGGTAGTAATAATAATTATACACACACACACACACACACACAGACACACACACACACACACACACACACACACACACACATACACACACACACACACACACACACACACACACACACACACACATACACACACACACACACACACACACACACACACACACACATATTTATTTATTTATTTAACCAACGCACGTCCGTCGCTGTTGGGCCATTCGACGCCGAGCCTCCCAGTATCGTATCGTCAGGTTGTTCGGTAGAAGGTCGAGTTCCGAGCAGTGCTGCAGGTGATCGCCATCCATTCTTACTGTGTTACATAAGGGGCAGATGTGATTCTCA